>JANHFK010001849.1:53920-67934 GCA_036250565.1 Sibynophis collaris | reverse complement strand
AGGGAGAAGGGCGGTATATAAATAAAATTGTATTATTATTATTATCCAGGTCATGGCTGTCCCAAAGGTGCGTTTTCAGGAGGCAACTGGACTTACTTGTTTTTTCTTTGAAGATGTTTCACTTCTCATCTAAAAAGCTTCTTCACCTCTGACAGGATAGTGGGGAATGGAAGGACCAGACAGCTGGTCATTTGCATCATTTTAGAGCAGAGGTCCGCGGACCACTGGTGGTCCATGAGAAAATTTTGGTGGTCTGCAGTGCACTCAGGTCGAGGAGCTGCTCCAGGATAACCAATGGGCCAGTCCTGTGACTAGAGCTCTGGAATATGGGACTGGCCAGGCAGCTCGTGGTGGGGCTGGAAATCTCCACCATAGAGGGTAATGCATGCAACTTGCAACTTTGCAGGTGGTGCAATGTGCAAGGAGTAGTGCAGCCCTCACTGGCTGGAATGAGGTAAAGGGGGAGAGATGGCAAGGGGGAGAGATGGCACAGATGGGCCGAAGCAACAGGTGTCGGCAACCCGCAGCTCTTTCCTCAACCCTGCTGTGGCTCCCTGTCAGCTGAACCCACCAGTGGCTGGCCCTGCCCCTCATCCTCCTCTCCCAGTCACTCCTCGCTGGCCTGAGAAGGTAAGGGCTATGGCGGCAGATAGAGACTTGCTCAGTGTTCCAGAATGGGAGTGAAGCACCCCTGTAGTTGCTTCATGTCTTGCTTCTTCCTGCCCTTTTTGGTGCTGCACGCACCTCAGTCACTCAGGGAGATGCATGACTTGCTCTTTGCCCTGAGTCACTGACCCGGCTTGGCCATTTCTCTCTGCTGCTGCTGTTGGCACCTCCATGCTCCCCCACTGCTCTTGCAGCACCTTGCGTAGCACAGTTAAATGTAGCGTGCTTCACAATGGGGGACATGGTGTCCCCTCCTCCTGGAGCCCATTATGACACGGAGCATCAGCCAGATCAGGCAATTGTCTCAGGGCGTAGAGCAGGTCATGCGTCTCCCCAAGCGACTGAGGTGCATCCAGCACCAACAAAAGTTGAAGAAGAATCCCCGAGACTGACAGAGCGCCAAAGAATCAGAATGAGAGAGAAGAAGAAGAATCCTCGAGACCGAGAAAGCGCCAAAGAATCAGAATGAGAGAGAGGAGAGAGATATATACCTGTTTCCCGTAGAAAAGTAAACATCGGGAGCCATAAAACCTGGGGGGGGGGTGTCATGTAACTGGGTGGAAGTCGAGTTGGCCATGCCCGCCCAGGTTTTGTGGCTCCTGGTGTTTTGTTTTCTGTGGGAAATGGGTCAAATGGCTCTTTTGAGTGTTTAAGGTTGCAGAAACGGGCAGCAAAGCCAAGTGCCTGAAGAACTCCATCCCGTCACCGGGAGTCCAGGTGCTTCAGTGAGCAGTGCGCTGGATTCATATTAGTGATACGTTGGCTTTAAAATTATGATTTTAGTGGTCCCTGAGGTCCGAAAAGTTGATGACCCCTGTTTTAGACAATCATTGATGTACTTGGAGGTTTATCTGTGTCCTCAGGGTCACCTGAATAGTGCTCCTGGTTTCTGTAGTCTGCAATTTTTTCTCTGGAAATCCATTCATACTCCCACACCATTCGAAGGGTGTTCATCCCAAATTGAATAGCTAAAAGTCTACAGAGATTCTCAGTCATCCAGGTCATGATTGTCCCAAAGGTGCTTTTTCAGGAGGCAACTGGACTTCCTTGTTTTTTCTTTGAAGATATATTAATACATCCTTCTATTCCCCACCATCCAGTCAACTGAAGAAGCTTCTTGGATGGGAATTGAAATGACTTCAAGGAAAAAACAAGAAAATCCAGTTGCCTTCTGAAAAAGCACCTTTGGGGCATCACCAAAAGATTTCTTAGAAGTCTGCAGAATTAGCCTGCAATACAGCATTCTATCCACTGTGCCACCACAGCTCATATCCCTTGATAGCTCTCTAACAATGAGCCTTGATCCAAAATATGCTAAACATCTGTTCTGTCATGCCCTATAGGAAGATGGGCAATTTTCTTATGGTTAAGGATCAGATTTTTTAATCTTATGGCAACTGCAGAAAATGTAACTAATGATGTCTCAAGACCAAAAGTGATTCTGGAGCAAGGGATGGATTTGGGTTAAAACAGCAATTTTGTATCTTAAATTCCCTCAAAATGGGGGAAAAGCCGCTGCATGTAGCTAGTGCCCAAGGACTCAGGCTTGGTTATTAGACAAGACTTCTAATTTTTAAATCTTTGAACATCTTTCCAGCTCTTTATATAAGGATACAACCACTTAGAAATAGTTAACGGAGTAATGACTGCATCAGAGGCAGTTTGGTTTAGTGGTTAAGGCCAGCTGGATGATCTCTTAGCTTAGCCCATCTTCCAGGTATTGTTGGAGGGAAAATAAGAGGAAGAAGGAGTATTAGGTATTTTTTCCACCTTGAGTTATTTATTTATAAAAATAATCTTTATTCGTGTCAGAAGCACCTACAAATTAGAGGCATAAGCCATTCAAGATTTTACATGTGCTATATTTCTATTATTTTATACCTATTTTATTCACTCACTTGAATATTATAAAAATAATAAAGGCGATATAAATAAATAAAATACAAATAAAATCCTGTTCAAATAACCCCTTGACTTCATTTTGATATCTTATTGTATTGCCCATTTCACTTTCTTTTGCCCAGCTATATCTCTAATGATTATTTTTATTTGAACTACCGATGACTACCATTCACTAGGATCTTGATGCCAACTTCTCCATTTGTCATCATGGCAGCAATGATATTTGGTTTACATCAGCTGTTTGGTTACCAAGGAGGAGTTATCCCCAGGGACACTGGGGTGCAAGGACCTCTCACTTCTTTTCAAGCTTTAAATGTCAAATTGCTTCCTGGGGTGCATATCTCTAGTCCTGCTGAAATTTTATGTTGAAGCTTTGTGTTTAGGTTAATCTGCCACAGTAATCAGAAGGGCGTTGCATCTTTTTCAACTAATGTATTTTGTTAACAGGCATAAGCTTTCAAGAATGTCAGCTCACTTCATCAGATGCATAAAATGGCTACACTGATGTAGAATTTAAATTGGGGTGATGTGGGGTAAGGGAAAGGAAGGTGGTTATGGAGATGCAAGTTACATGTGAAACAGTTTATACATACCTGATCAACTAACAAGTGCAATGTGTTAAGTGTCTTGAGACCTCCTGGGATTACCTGAAATCTTTTGATGTATGTGAGTTCATCAATCTCTCATTTAATGGTGCTGTTAAACTCCCAAGTTTTTCAAAGCAGTCACCCTGAGATCTGCCATAGAGTTCTTGGGAGGGTGGAAATGCTCTGATTTTACTTTGGGTCCCATTGTTCTGGGTCCTTATGTCAAACTTGCGTTCATTAATTCTTTTGCACAAAGTTTGTCCCCTTTGTCCTACAGAGAATCCAGAGGGACATTGCTGACAGATGATGCCATATATCACATTAGAGGAAGAGAATGTGAATGTGCATCTAATCTTGCATGCTCTGTGATAGCACTGTGAGGAGTAAATGTGAGGGCATAGGATACATCTGAGTTCCCATATAAACATGGTTGCCCTGATGTTTCTTCTTGTTTGTGAGACTCTCCCTTTGCTTGGGAGAGTCCTCCAGGCTCATCCCAGAGTTAACCATACATTAATCTAGCTACTGTATGCATTTAATGATGCGAATTACAGCTCATGAAAACTTCGGCATTTTATTAAAATGTGTTAATCAAAAGATGTGCTACCAGATTCCTGATTTATTACCACCACAGACTAACAGCATTCTCCTCCTACAGTATCTTACAACAAAAAGCACCATCTCTTTCAATGTCTGTGACCCATCTCTGATAGAAATAACAAGGCATTCCCTATATGTCACATCAAAGCCTCTCTGTGTGTACCATATGACTGAAACTATTGACCAAGTATCCACAAGGTAGGAAAACCCAATGAGGCTGAATTCCACAGGGGTTTATGATTTGTCACTCCTTTAGGCATTGTCCAATGGGCCAGTGGGAAACTTCACCCCCCTGTTATACTGGAAGACTAACTGAAGACCAACAAAAACAAGAAAGAAATAATGTGTCACCAGGCATCTGAATCTAATGATTGTCTCCAATTCACTATCCCAATGATGAATCAATTTACCTGTGTAAATCTATGGTTCCACCCCTAAAATCATTTGAAGGACACGGGTTAGTAGAACAGAGTGGAATGAGCAATGGTTCAATTTTTTTGGGATAAACTTTCTAGTGTGTGTTAAACAATTGGACACTGCTGGCAAAATTCAAACAGGTGTTACACATAATAGGCTTCCTGAAACCCTCCCAATGTGTGGAATTGCTATTTTTAACCAATATTACTGTTAGTCATGCTGTGTCAAAATTCTGGGATCTTCCCAACTCATCTGAAAGGAAAATTTATGAGCTACATATGGGAAAATAATGCCGTTGGCAATAAGAATTTTGTGCAGCAAAACATCTTTGAAAATAAACTATTATCGAACATCAAACATATTTTCATCCTAAATGTACAATCATATTCATATTTCCTCCTGAGCCACCCTATTTGTCCTAATATCTATAAGAGGATGGCTTCTCGCTTTGAAACATTTGTTGTTTGGACACATGGAGTTCTTTCAAGAACTAAGGTTTTGATATTCTCTAGAGTAGTGCTTTTCAACCTTGGCAACTTGAAGATGTGGATTTCCACTCTCAGAATTCCTCAACTAGTCTAGGTTGGGAATTCTGGGACCTGAGGTTCTGATACCTTAAAGTTGCCAAGATTGAGAAACACTGTTTTAGGACGCAATTTTAACTCTATAGAACTTTGTCTCATCTATAATTTAGAAGGCATTCCTGGCTCTAGTGTGCTGAGTCCTCTACAACCTTTGTGTGTGGCTTTCTCTATAACTGTATGGGTAGATCTGCTTTATTTCTATTCAGCGGAAAGGAAATTAGGTTAGCCAGATGGTGAATAGCTCAAGGCCACCCAAGTAGCTTTCCTTTGATTTGAACTAATATTCCCTGCGTGCTGCATGCTATTCATGAGACCAGATTGGCTCTCAGTGTAATCTCATGTTTTCTCAAAAAAGGGAGTATAATTCTTGAGCTGCACATCAGGAAAAACACCATGGATTCACATGAACTCGGTGGCTGCCCAGACAAATTTATTGTAAGGAAAACTGAGCTGCTTCAATGTTATTTAACTGGTAGCCAGTTTCTTCTAAGAAGCATTTCTCCAAGGAACTTCTCAGCAATTATTAATAGCATGATCCTGCACAGTTCCACATGCTTGCTCAGAGATAGTGATCATCATTAAATTCTCACTTGGTAACTAATCAAATTCTAATTAGATGCATAACTCTTCCTTAAAAGACAATTATTAGTATAATTATTTGGATAAGAAGGAAGGACTGGAATGAATCCTAGGAAAATTGGGCCCTATGGAGGTCATCCATGTGATATAAACTGTTTTTGGGAAGGGAAGGGAAACAGTATTTTGCGAAAGGGATATGCCACTTGATGATAACTTTTAATTGATAGACTTTTAATCTTCTCAATTAAAAGATATTGCACAAACGTTCCATTGTTTGAACTCAAGCAGGTATATGAGTGCATGTTTGTGGGTGTGATAAGAAGAGACAAGGCTAGAGCAATTGCATAATAAGAGTTTTATCTGGAAAAGCAGTCCAGATCGTTCAACTCTTTCAATAATACCTGTCAATGATCCAACTTGTTTTATAATGACTTTGCTTGCGGATATAGTAACTCGTGCAAAGCAGGACATTATATATTACATTCAGTTGATTGTATTTTTGTAACATGATCTTAGCAATGTAGTATGCAATCTTTATGCTACAAGTACTCTATATAACACATTCTATTTAGAATAAATCAATATCTAGATTGATTTATTGATATTGATATCTTACTATTGCAGATGGATTGGGGGGGGGGAACCATGGCTCTCCATAGCAGTTATTAAAAACATGGGTACTGTTTTATATTATGGTACATCTTATTGGCAGATTTAAATCCATAACAGAATATTCTCAACTCATGTGGAACTTATTAGCAACTTTTAATATAACTCTACAAAATGATGAGCTCCTATATCTTTAATTAATTACAATATATACAAAAACTTGGGATCTTGCTTTGAATGTTAAATTCACTGGATCTGTCCATCTGTGAGAAAGAAAAATAACAATATAAGCTTCCAGGGTTCATTTATTAACTATACAGAGAGTCCTTGACTTACTATTGGCCCCATAGCATAGCAACCATTTGAAGTTACAATGGATTCCCCCAACAGGAACTTGTAACCCAGTTCTGAAGTTCTGACGGCCACCGCAATAAAGTGACCCCACTTCAAATGCTTTGCAACTGGACCATGCATACAGTTGTTTGCATCATCCCACATGATTTATGTTTGTGCCTCAGTGAACAAAGGATTTGCTTAACAAGCATAGTGATTCACTTAATAACCATTGCAAAAAAAAGATTGTAAAATTGAGTCAATCACATGGACAGGGTCCATTATGTTTTTGTATAGTGCTATAAGACATTGTCTCTGCCATTTTGGGGTTAAACTTTCATAGCATTAATCCAAGCTTTAGTTTATACTTCCAGTGCTGCTGCTTTATTCTAAACACAGGGTTATTCCAATTCAAATCACAGAATCAAATGGGAACATTGCCCAAACTCTCGTGTCATAAAAAATGAGCAGGACTTCCTGCTTTACCTGATAAATGCTAACACACTCCAAAGAGCAGCACTTGAAGATTTTGGGATATTTTTCAAAAATTACAAACACATCCCAAGTCCCTATGACTATAATAATAAAACATATTTCTCATTGGAATCCAAATAGTATGATTTTACTGTACATCTATATATAGCTATCCGAGTAGGGGAATGGGAAGGAACATAATTATACACATTTTCATGAGTTACTTTCTATATGTGATTCTCTTCCTGCATATCACACATTAGGTGCTTCCTGTCAATCACTATGACTTTCCATTGTGTTTGCAAAGAATAAAATGAAAATGAACGCACTCTTAGGGAACTAATGGGGCATACCCATCTTGAATGTACATGCATGGAACACAGCAGGGTATAAATTGAAGGATGCTGAAGGAAGTGGTAGAAATGGACTTATTGAAGTGCTAGACTTAGATAAGAGACATCAAATTTCCATGTATTACGGAGTCAGTGGGCAGTTTGGGATTAGTCATTATCATTTCACCTATGTAATATACACTACAAAGATATGGCACTAGAATGGAGTAATCCTCAGAGAAACCATGATGTACATATTTGCAATGTCAATAGCCTTTACATATACTTTCATGGTTGCTGAACTATATCTGCATTACAACGTTTGGTATATATAAAACAATGCATTTTGGTTCTTCAGATGTCCTGATGTGAGTTCAGTTATATTCACAACTCTGTACGAAAGGATAACAGAAGACAGAATGGGAGTGAAATAAGATACTTTGCCTTAATAACAGAGGATGTGAAATTCAGTCCTTTGCATGCTTACTTGGAACTTAAATGAATGGTGCATTCTCCTTTCTGTTGTGACGAATTCTATTCTGTACCAATTCTTCAGATAAAATGTATTTTTGTGGCAGTCTTGATGGCATGCATTAGTCTCCTTTTCATGGGATGTATTCTCCAAGGCATCTTTCTATACCAGGTATTGTGAGCTTATCACAATCCTATAACATATACCGGACTGTCAAGATAATCTGTAAATCTTCACACCAAAATCATACAACTCTCCTAGTGTTTTGATTTCCCTATTCTTCAATTGGTACACATGTGGTAAATATATTTGATCAAGCAAATTCTTTGTACAGATATTATATTTCTGTTTAACCTTTCTGTGAAAATATTAATGCTGCTCAATGTGTGATATAAAGAAACTTGTGAAAAGCTTTCAGGACCAAGTTAACATTCCTAAAATCGTTATGTAGTTTTAGAACAATGGTATTTTTTGCCCTGATATGTCAAACAATAAGCAGGATGAAACCAACTTTCCTTTCCATTTTTACTTAAATGAGTGACTGTATTACCAGCCACCTTCTTCGATCTGCCTCCATTTCCTCAAAATGCAGGCCATGACCTACTAAACAACCAGTCCCACATCTTTTTATTTTATTATTTTTTATTTTCATATTTGTTCAGCCTCTGAAAAGTCAAGCCTCCTTCACTAGAATGGAATTTCAGACAATTTCACTCTAAAATTGCAGATGTGTGAGGTTAAACAAAGCTACGATTAATTATTCAGTCTGGGCCTGCCTGGTTTGGCTTGTGAAATATAAACATTCAAAGGAGAAGAGAATTTTGGCTTTTATGCTCCTCCCCCCTATTCTTTTTTTCCCTCTCCCCTATTCCTTGAAAGCCAATTTTAGCCTCTTATTAAACACTCCTCTCACAGAAATGGCAACAGGAAGACACAACTGCTCTGCTATTAGAAACATTTTATAATGAATGAGGACAAAAATAAATTCTTTACAAGCCTGGAAGCCCTGCTGTTTATCCCAACCAGCTGACATTAATCCTTATGAATGTTCTAGGCTGATCATCTTTTACCACCAGATGCACCTATATAGCCCTGAAAAATGATATATGAGAAAGCAAGAGAGAATAACCCTACTTTGAAATAGAAAATCCATATTGGGGAGAAAAAAACATAAAACCCCGACATAGATTGCTGTGAGGGATGATGTGTCACTTTTTCTATGCATACACAGTAGTGCCATCAGGCTACAACTTTAGGGAAGATTCCAAAGACCTGCTCAATAAAAATGAACAGTAAAACCCTGAAAGCAAACAGTACTGGCTTACCTCATTTTGAAGTCAAGCCAACTTAACATCTCAAGGATGAGAAGCGAAGATCATTTGCAAAGTAGAAAGCTATGGACTTAGCAAAGGTACTTATGTAACTTAGATTTTAGTTTAGTTTCTTTTTAAATCTCATACTGGCTTTTATTATGCCTCCTAATTCTCACTTTTCCCACAATTTGTATAATGTTATTCAACTGAAAAGGAATGGCATGATAGGTATGTAAAAGTAAGGGCTCAATCGAAGATAATTATTTTAATTTTTGTCATTCACATTTCATTTTGTCCCTCCTTTGCAATCTGTTCTTTAATAATTCTATTCTACAATTTTAAAGAAATATTAGTGTACCTCTTGTCCCGTGGAGAGTTAGCCATGGCAAGTTGTCCCATGGTGACTTGGCCGTGGTGACTTGGCCACAGCAAGTTGTCCTAGCCTACAGTCTGGAATGTCTTGCAAGTCTCTCATTCAGATCAAGGTCAAGGTTTGTTTGTCAACCAATACTAGCTAGGTGTTGCAAATGCTGTGGCATTCTAGCTGCTAGGATTGTGCAAAACTTCTGTCTGAAGCTGTGTCAAACAAATCATTCCTTCAGGATGAATTTTCTAATTATATCTCTAAATCAATTTGAGGCTTCACAGTGGATCAGGAGCTTTCAAGTATTTTCAAAGATCAGATGGATTTTTTGCACATATAGGCATACACTTATTGAATCAGATAAATACTTTCAATTGAATCATATCATTGAACTGAACCCTTGAAGCAATTTCAATTGACTTAGGTCTTTTAAAATGAATTGCAAACATGGATTTAATCACAAATTGGAATCAGATCTTGCCTGATTTATACAGTCCTACTAACTATTCATACATAAAATGTGAAGCTAAACCAGTGAACACAAAAGTTATCTGATGATGGATCACTACAGTTCTCTATCTAAGCCAGCCTTGTCTACTCCAAGCACATACAACCTCAGGGCTACACATGGTCCTTTGATCATTTTTGAAAGCTCTGCCATGCCCTTTTCAACAGCAACTGACATCCTGAAAAAGCATTTGGAGGTAACATACCTCAAAAACTGAAATCAGGAAGCCCTAAAATAATCTCTAATCATTAAGCAAAGAAATTCACACACGTTTCCCCTACACACACACAAATTAGGGAACAAAACCAACTATATTTACATAATGTCCCCAACCACTGAGATCCTTGGTCTCCCCAAAGCATATTATGGTTCCCAGACATCAAAACATTATTCAGTCCTGTTTTGTTTTTCCTGGCAATTAGGTTGTCAAGTTGGTGTCTATGCTATAATTTGCTAATTTGACCATCTACTGGAGATGCTAGGGATTTAATTGAGAAGACCTATTAAATGGTAGGGAATGTACTCTGTCATTTAGCAAGATTATTTCTTTCCAAAGAGCTTAAGTATGGCAATATTGGAGGGAAAAAAATAGGATAGTACTGAACATACAGTAGGACCCTGGATTCACAGAATGAATGTTGAAATAAAAATATTTTAAAAGGCATTTTAAAAATGTTGTATGCAGAAAGGAAAGTAGAGCCTATTTAATTGCTCCCTCCCTACCAAGCATGGTCTTCAGAGGGTTTGAGTGTCAAGATTCCAGTTTCAGTCATACATGGGAGAACAGTTCTTTGTCATTCATTGATCAGGTAATTGATGTTGAACTGAAAATGCCCATGGCCATTGAATAAAGTGTGTCTGAAAATTATAAAATGCATAGCGCAGGTTAGATCTACAGGATTTGTAGTTTTGCTTTATTCTTATATTCCAATGTTTTATTGTAGGACACTTAAGAATACTATGGTATTTAATCCTAAAAGGGAACATACAGAATCATTGATCCATATCAATATCATTAGGGAACTTTTTGTAAAAATTCAATTGAGAGATCTATCATTAGGGTCTGTAAGGAGAAGAACTGAATCCTACCAAGACCAGGTTGATGTTATTGTTGGGACTGCCTGGGTTACAGGTATCTTCCATCTTTATTTTTAGATGGAGTTACACTTCCCCATTCAGAAGTGGTGTGTGATCTGGGGGTCGTCTTGGACAATTGATCCTCTTGGAACCTTTTGGAGGGAGAGTCTTTGCACAGTTCCATCAGGTGTGCCAATTTTACCTCTATCTGGATTGGGTGATCCTCAGTTACTCAAACCCTTGTCTTCTCATGGCTCAATTAATGCAATGTGGTCTACACATGGATGTTCTTGGATGCATTCTCTTTCATATGGATGAAACTCAGATGCTTCAAATGGTACAGAACATAATAACAAAGCAGTGGTGAACAAGCCTTGGCATGCCCATGCTTTATGGGTTGCACTGGTTGCTGGTATATTTGTAGGTGTGATTCAAGGCTGGTTATCACTTATAAAGCCATATATAGCATGAGACCTGGTTACCTGAGGCACCACTTGTTTCCTGCAGCCTCTGCCTAGTTGTTAAAACCTACACTCTGGATCCTCTCACTCAAACATTGTTATTTCTTGGACCTGGGAAGCACACCTTCTCTGTAGCAGCATTTTCCCCTCTGCAATGAGGTCCCCCCACGAAATCGAGATGTCTTCCACCCAGAGGGCATTCAGAGGCATTTGTAGGGAGTATGGGAGATAAACTTGACAGAGATATGCAGGATCTGTTGCCTAGGCAAAAGCAGCAGAAGCAATTTTTAAGTCCACAAAGAGATGTGGCAGATGCCCTCCCTTTACTGAACCATAAAAAGGAGGAGGAGGTAACAGAACAATCAGGCTCTCAAGATTCTGTTATTATCTGCCTTGGGGAAGGGTTAATTGGACCATTGTTGCGCAAGATTTCTGACCACTTTGGGGTGAGATAAATCCTATGAAACATTGAACTAGTGAGTTCTGAGAGTGTTTTAATTGCTATAATAAATATGATTCAAATCAAAGATGCAGCTCAGTTGCAAATTTTAGTTATACGTCTCTGGCCAATTATTAATACCAGATATTCTAATGTAAACAATCTCTTCAAGGCTGCAGCTAAGAAACACCATTGCTAGATTTCCATTTCATATTAATTCAAAAGCTCTTAGGTTCTTAATTCTAGAATAGGAGTTTTTTCACTTGCATCAAGCTTGTATAAGTCAGACTATTAGCCTAAAGCAAGCTGATTTTTAAAACTTTATATCCATCTAGAGAGTTACAGAATGAAATTACAGGATATATGTACTAATAACATATCCTTCTTTTTTCCTGAGAAGGCGATCCTTTTAAAATATGACTATAAGCACAAACCAGGCATTAAATTAAATGATCTTTGGGGTCACTTCCAGCTTTAAGATTTTATTCTTTATTTTTATGATTTCTGCAGCTAAGGGAATATTTTCAGACTTAATGCACAATGTTCAACTGGCAATGAAAGCTGGTGTCAACTGGATCAAGTTGGAAATCTGTAACTACCTGCAGTTTTGTCTAAGAGTATTTTAGAGTATCTTACAGAACTCAAAACCTGTATTTCTGTATACATTTCAAATTCTGTCTAAAGCAAATATGAGATACGTTAAGCCTTTTGTAAACTTTTGGATAGGAGGATTGAGAAGATAAACCATTATTCTTTTTCTCTGGTAAGGTTTGAAAGCAGGTAACATAACAAGAGCAGTTCCAGGACCAGATGAATCCAGCTGGGCATATTATCTTTCTCCTCACCTGGAAACACTGATGACGTGGCTGTTTATGATAGCTCACAATATGAGCCAGGCATGCAAACCACACACACTTTGACAAAACAAGGAAGAAAATATGTCTCAGGGTCCACTTGCAAGGCTGAGCTCAGAGAAATTTGCAGGAAGCGGCTTTAGAACTGGAGTTTTATGCCAGGGTCCATATCATAAAGCATCATAAAATCTCTGGTCTTCATTGCCTTAGCTGGAATCAAGAGCCAAGTGGTCTCTTTCTTCAAAAACAGTGTGCAAAAGCAGTCCACTTGGTAACATCAGAGGGAAAGAAATGACAGCAAAACCCAGGCCAATGGTATTTAGAGTGAGGGGAGCCACCCCTCCAAGAATAATGAAATGTTTTAAAAATGCAGGATAAAATGTTTCCCCTAAAAGAGAAATAAAACATCTTAAGGAAGACAGAAACTCCCTGCCCCCAGCAAATATTTGGTGCCCATTAAGAAAGACTGGGCCATCCTATCTACAAGACAAAAGACCTTAAGCTCCAGGGTGATGGGGTTAAGACATGACCCTCCAGGACATAATAGGATTAACCCATCTAGCAGCAGAGCTCACCACATGGAACAATCTCTTAAGGACATTGCATCACCCAGCAAATATAAACCAAGCCTGGAAGCTCAGACAAATATGACCCCATAGGAATCTGACAACAGCCAATAGAATACATGTGCTTGCACAGGAACAGGAAGTTCAAGTTCAAAGCCCAAGAGAAGATATAACCCTGCCCCCAAATCTCAACTCTCTGTGTTCACTGCACCAGAGAACCATGTGCTTGGTAGTTCTTTTTCATCATTAAACCCTCTTTCCAATCAGCCTCTAGCCTCCATTTTGTCTCCATTGTCCTTCTCCTGGCTTGGAACTGAATCAGATGGATATTTCTCCCAACACAAGAAAAGGTCTTACTAAGAGGCAAAATACTATAGAGTTGCAATGGCAATGTTTTGACCCTTATTCTTTCACCTTATTGCAGAAAGCGTTATGAAGTTCTTTTTTCTTCTTCCATTCAATCATGTCCAATTCTTGGTGACTGTGTCAGGGTTCCAAGTAACACCCCCAACAGAAGTAAAACTCCAAGGCAAGCATTTTTCTCAAAGTTCCATTTTATTAGAGATGTCATATTGGCACATCTGAAAGGCCCAGGATTTTCCCCACTCAAAGTAAAGTAAAAGTCCCTTCCTCTGCACCAGTGGTGGGTTCCTACTGGCTCTCTCCGGTTCTCTAGAACCGTTGGAAAAAAATTGGGCAAGGTCGGAGAACTGATAGCAATGGCTGGCCCACCAAGCAAGCCATGCCCACAGAACCGGTAGTAAAAAAATTTAGAACCCACCCCTGCTCTGCACCTATATGTCCATCACATGGGCCAATTAGGTCACTGTCCGAACTGGAGTTGTTTCTCAGTCATGACTCTCCAGGTGCAGGCTGA
>JANHFK010001847.1:513584-525286 GCA_036250565.1 Sibynophis collaris | reverse complement strand
GTGAATTCAACAGGAATAAAAAGATTTTGCTGCTGATCTTTTAATAAATAGTCAGTAGTTCAAATACCAACAATTACGAAAAGGGCCAAGTTACCCATTTAAATTTGGTTTATTTCATTTCTTAATAAATGTGCATTATTCCTCCTCTCTTGAAGGAACTAGAGACCGGTTAACTAGAGAGTGGGATATTCTCATTTATTCTACAACAGAGTGTCAGGCTCTTTGCTACCATTTGTTTATGGGAGATTTCAATGCAGGACTTGGTTCTAACAAGAGTATCCCTTTTTTCTCCCCAATTTAAAGAAACCAAAGGTTTATTTTCTCCAATATCCTAGAAACTTGTAAGATCCTAAACGAAATGTTTTTATTTATACTATCTACTGTGTCATTTTATCTCAGTCATGGCTAACTGGGGTTCCACTTTTTGAAAAGTTTGGAAAATACCACGTTATCTGCAGAGACGGAGGGAAGGAATGTTGCATCACACTCCGCTTCTTTTGTTCATGCATTGTGATGTTGCACAAATGTACAGATGAGGCAGAACTTGCTTCATAATATGCTTTTGTTGTTTTGATGACATACAAAATGGGAAGATCACTCTGCAGTGTTTGTGTATACATAATTAAAATAGAATAAAAATGGTGAAAAAACAACTACATGTCTTTTCTGTGCTTTCCCACTGCACTGTTTAAAAGCAATGATCTGAAAGCTGCAATCTGGGGAGGTCTCAGGTTCTAATTCTGTAATGCCAGAACTTCTGGAAACTAATAGTACTTGATTGCCCACCTTAGCTGTTTTATTTTGTCAAATTAACAATCAGACTTATGCTAACATGTTGGTCCCTAGCAACTATCATACCAATTTCTAAAAAGTAATTTAAATTATTTTGAATTAATTACGTACTCGTGAAATCTATTCTGTTTCTGGCACATGATATATTAGTTATCTTAATGGAAAACCATTTTCCTGGAAAATCTTGAAGATGAAGATATGCTATGCCCAGAGCAAGCTAATTTAGTAGGGGCACATCAACATTTTTTTTTTGTCTCAAACTACCAAGCAATTTAAGACATTAATATCTCCTGGCAAAGGTTTATATCAGTCCTTATGGATTTAAAGACTGCTTTTGATACTTTCCCAAAGGGAATTTCATGGCCTAAATTTAGTACTGTTTCCACTGATACAGAGATTAAGAGATTTAATCTCTCTTCATCTACAGTCTACTTTAGAGTGTGATGTCAAAAAGAATATAATTTGACTAATCCCATGCTCGTCATAGAAGGGTTTGTAGGACTACTTTCTTGCTCCAAATCTGTTTAATTTGTATTTAAATGATTTGCTGGAGATTTGTTCATCCAATTTTCAATTATCCCCCACTGATGACATTGACATCTCAATGACAGCTATACAGCTGATGTCACCTTTTTTTTATTACACTAACCACTGAGGGGGGTAAGAAAATATCCCACACAAGATATATTGTATGCTGTGTAAAAGGGAGGGAAGGATGAAAAACTCATAACATGAGAACATCAAATGATATATCATCTGTACTTATTTCAGACCTATGTAAAAAGGTGGATAGTAAATACCATTTTAAATGGATTTTATTTCTCTAACTGATATGTTTAAAACGGGCTCCCTCAAGCTAGTGCACAGAATACGAACTAGAAATACCGGTATGTCTGTTTGTGTGTGTGTGTCTTAATCAAATCATATGCAAAGCAGTGCATTAGAGAAAAGAAAATCACAACATATCTGACAGATGCCCATCCCCCTGTTTAGCATTTCCCAACAAAGGAAAGCCACACACTTCCAAACAGTTGCAAAGATAAGTACATACAAATGCACAAATGTATATACTAGGTTTTGAAGTTACTTAAAAGATATATATTGCACATCTGATGATATTAAATATAATTCATATTTAATTTTGTCATTTTTGCCATTCTTTTAATTTGGTTTATAAGACTAATTAATACATTAAAGATCAGCTTCCCTGGATCTTACATTGCACAGATGGGCTGAAATTGCACATGTCTCACAAATTGTCACCTATGAAATCTCGGGATTCTGGAAACTGTTGGTGGAGCTTGCTAAGCTAGGTGAAACCTGGTCTATAAATAAATAAACAGCCCCATAAAAGCAGCTGATATTTCCCCACAGCTCAGCAATCATTAGAAGAATTGATTTCTTACTGGACTTCCAGAGGCACTTTCCAACAGGAGGCACACCACGATATAACCCTTCGTGCCACTTCCCGAAAAGTCGATGGATAACCTTGCCATTATGGCTGTAAATGGCACCCTGCACCTCATTGACCCCGGAGCCCCAGTAGCGTGCCTGCCAAAAAGAGAAGTTAAGGTAGGTAAGGTTCCTACCAGTTTTCTGTTCATCTGGTGGGAAGCCAAAGAGATGTCTGGGAAGATACAATTAAGATGGAAAGAAAGGGACAAACCTGAGGCTCAAAAGGAGAGAAATCAAATACAAAAAGGAAAAGGATGAAGCTTGATGACTCCAAAAAAGAACATGAGAGATGAGATGAGTATGGAATGAAGGCATTGCCATATTGATTAAGAGTGTCAGTCAAGAAATTAAAGGAGAAGGAAGCAAGTACCAGAAACCAGGACAACAAAACACAGGAAGATATATCAAGGCAGAAGGGGTATTTAAAATTCTACATCACAGGGAACAGGCCATAGCTCGGTGGCAGTGCACCTGCTTTGTATCTAAGAGGGGTCCAGGTTTAATTCACATCACTTCCAGATGGATCAATCTGAGGTTCTAGGGAACTACTACTAGTGAGGCTGAAGACAATATTCAGCAAGATGGAACAACAATTTACTATAGCTTGATATTCAATAGCCTCAGAGTTGACATTCCTGAATTTAAAAACAGGATGAAGAACCAGAAAGGGGAGTTAAGCAGAGACCAAAGAAAAATAGGACATGGCAGGAGTGATGCAGGTCAGATCAATATTAGAACTCACTTTGCAGAAAGTAAGCTTGCAGTGGTATCTGCTGTCTCTTGTGTTTCGAATCAACACCTCACCATAATGCTCAATCCAACGCTGGCCACTCAGGATATTGTGAATGCAAGAAGTCACCTTGTTCCATTCATAGTGATCCCCAAACCTTTTGAAGGGAGAATGAAAATAATAAAAGGGTGCCAGAAGTGAAAGTATTGGGGGGGAATCATCAGGAGGGATGAAACAAATAGGCTTTGTGACTCACCTGGGAAGTTGGACATTCACTGTACCAACTGGAATTATCTCAAGGGATTTACCCCAGAACTTATTTTTCCACTTCATGTCTAAACAAAACAAAATTCAAAGAAAAAGAAATGAAGTGTAAAGTCACAATAACTATTACTTTAGGATTTGCATCAAATTTGGGGTATTTAGATTATTATTCCAACATTGGGCCTACAACTGAGGTTCATCAAATATGCTGGGATTAATGATCCAAAAATTCCCAATCAATTGTGGTTTCAACAAATCAGTTTTATGCAGCAGTGTGATCAATGTGACACTATTCTGATGTTTTAGGTTAAAACTCTCATCATATTTTTTCCTTGTTTTCCAACCGCGAATAACTTTTTGCCTCACCTTGCCAGAAAATGAAATTTTCAGACTCTGCATGGCAGGCAGAGATAGGGGGATGATGGCTCACCTGCAATTGGAGTAGGACAGACAAAAGAGGACAAAAAAGTATAAATCATGGTGGCTATCTGAATCAGCTTGATGTTGTTCATAAAGATATTTCAAAATTATAGCTTTTATTTATAATTCTAAAATATTGAATAATTCTAAAATATTGAAATTCATAGAGCATCACAAACATTCTCACAAAATAGGTTGCTTGGAAGGAAGATTCTTGCTTATTCCCAAAACCACTTCCATATTGCCCATGCATAGACATGAAAGACTAATTTGTTAGAAAGCAAATTGTTCCCTACTTCCTATTTAATATTTTTTTTCTTTCAAAGATTCTAGAAATAGTAACATAAATCTCAAGGGACAAGGTGTGAGTTTGTTGGCACACTGGCACAGATGCTTATGCTCTGATTCTAATCTGCATTCCAAGTTGGCAAAAAAAAAAAGAAGGACAAATAGAATTCATGCACTTTTTATCACTGCAGCTGTCTTCAAAAGTAATAGAATATAAATGCCATCATTCCCAGATAACATGAGGATTTGCAGATAATGCAAAGATTTGTTACAATTTTCTTTTATTGCATTTGCTCCTCATTTTTACATGAGGATTCAAGATAGCATGCATACTCATTCATTCATTCATTCATGAATATCTTCATCAAAGATGACTAGAAAATGCAGACGCCCATAAAGGCAAGACTCTGAAATATTCCAAAAATATTATTCCTTTTTTAAACTAAATCACCAAAGATAAAATATTAAGCATGGTAAGTTAAATATCTTCTACATAATTAGAAATTTTTAAAAATGTGATCAGAGAAAAGTAGCAGTGTATTACCACTGAGATTAACCATTCAGGATCACTGTTAGGAAAGATGGCATCATCCAAATTATTATCTCTCATCAAAGGATTCCTCATCATGAACAAGTGATAAGAAGAACATGTGAATTTGGAAAAAGGCAGAAATCCAAGAGATTGAAGTTAGAGCTGTGGATACACTGGTACCACTCTGGGGGTTCAGACATTGATTATTATGGGTCATTTTCAATTTAATGGCATCTGTTATCTGAGGCAGCAAGCAGGGTAGAAATGATTAATGGTTTGTTAATTTTTGTTCTGGCTGAGTTCAGGTTCTTGAAGACACTGGTAGGAGAAGAACTTAACAGATGCACAATGTTCTCCATAGTCACTTTGCTCCCAGTAAGATACCACAACTTGCAAATTTGTGTCTCTTAGGCAAATGTTCCTCTGTGGGAAAGAGGCCTTTCTTTCTCCCGTGAATCAGCTGCCAAGCCATTCCTCCAGATAATGCCAAGTTCCCTGCTATTCTGACTCAGAGATTGGAAATAAAATGTCCTTCAAGTTCACCCACACTCAACCATATTTTTCTTCTTATTAGTTTTGATTTTAAAAGCTGTAAATTCCCCTCCTCCATTGCCATTCTATTCCTCATCATACTCTACACTGAAGAGGGAGGAAAACAATTATTTTATTAGCTGGGATGGATGAGGGGAAAAAATCTCCATATCCATTTTATATAATACTATATCTCCCATATGCTTGGGCTGATATGTCTAATATATAAAACTGGGAACATAAGGGTAATTATCTCTGACCAAAGATAGTATAAAATAGCAGATCTTCCACTTCATAAGAGCAGGAAATTTCTTCTAATGCACTGAGAAATTTCCAAATCTGGAATCTATACTATATCCCCCACCTACCCCAAAATTATCCATGATTGCCAAAATCTCACCCTGAGAATTCAGCAGAGAGAAGAATGCAAAATTATCAGATAATCATGCATGAGATTTCAAACATCTTTAATTTCAACGAATTATTTTACATTCATAATGGGAGTCACAAGCACCATATTGCCAATCTTTTGGTAATGTTCAGCCAAATCTGCTTTCCTGTAAATTTCTATCTGTTGGCTGTAATCCTTTTCCACAGATCATTGGACGGAAACCCTGATCCATCTTCCACACGCAGCATAAAAGTCATTGGAAAACTTGAGATCCTGCCTGAGACAGCTGCTTACGCCCAATTACCTGTTCACTTAGGAAACGAAACCCCTTGTCAGGACGGACACATTCATATGTTTCTCCCAACACAGGGTTGAATGGCTTGCTGCCAGCACGGTAGTAGGTAGAGGCATAGGCAGATACAGCAAAGGCAGCTATGCAGAGCTGTTAGAAAGAAGCAGAAAACATTAGGGATACCTGCAAGAATGGGGGTGGGTGGGACAGAATCAGCTATGAATTACTTGGAGGTAAGGGAAGGCCCTAGGAAGTTTATTTTCTTTAGGTAACATCACAGGACACATTCTTCATTTATATATTTATAGAAATGTTGATCACTCATTTATACGTAGTTTTGTTAGTATTAGTGATTGGCGTATTTAGCATTAGCCTTTATTAAAGTTGCTCAGAATCTAAAGAAACTATCATCATGTCATAAGAACATAGTTCTAAAGAAAAAGTTTTGGCCTTGTATTAAAATTCATGAAACTTGAAATTGGGAGATCTTAGCATTGTTTCTCTTAATCTGATTTTTCTCATATATTTGTGAGGCTCAGTATGGTCCCTCTACTGTCACTGTATTACCTACCAGTATTTTGAACTATCCATTATGGTTTGCATCCAAAATTATGACCAGGCTCTGCATTTGTTTCTAATAGAACTGCAATTACTTCTAATGTTACAATAATAAACTGATTTTAAAACACTGTATAGACAAATTACAGACAATAACATCTTGCTGAATTGTGTTTATTGAAGTTGGAATGCTTTGAGGATGATGTGGATGTATTAACTTGCTATCTAATAATAATTGGCTGCTAAGTGCTTTTCTGTGGAATTTAATTTAAAGCCATTTTCAACTTTTTGAGCTTGATTAAATAAGTTCATTAGTGCTAACATTGCTGATACAAAAGGTGTTTGTGTCAGTCAAGAAGTTTCAATCAAATTCTGTTAAGAACTTTTGAATGTATATCTTCAATGGCTAATGAAAGTTGAAATGATGTATGTATGTAATTATAAGATAAATATTTCATACCTAGCAACTGAAAGCTTCAAAACTGCTTTTAACTGCTGATGATTGCTATTAACATTGCAATCTATGGATGCTAACTCTGGTAGCTTCTCTTCTCTTTCTAGCATATACCCCAAAATTTGTTTTGTTTGCCTTTTGTTTACAAGGTTTTTTTAAAAACAATCGATAAAAATGGGATAGCTAACAGCAATTCTGAATAAAATATTTAGGATGTCGGAATAAGAAATGGATAAGAAATGCACAAACCTCAAAAACTCTTGTTTAAAATAAATCTAGGTTTTGCTGAAAAGAGTATGAAAGGTTTTTCTCGGTTGAAATAAAGGTAAAGCATGGGTATTAAATGTATGTGTGCAAATTATTTTGTTTTATAGCATAAAATGGGAAAGAAACAGAATGGCAAAGGTAAAAAGGTTGAAGAAGCAGAACCTGAAGAATTTGTTGTGGAAAAAGTCCTGGACCGCCGTGTAGTTAATGGCAAGGTGGAATACTTCTTAAAGTGGAAGGGATTTACTGAGTAAGGAACTTCATACAATTTTTTTTCCTAAAATATTTTTCATATCAGTGTTAGATTGAAGAATTCTACAAAGATATGGTGTGAAAAGATTGCTACCACCAATTCCGGTATATGAAAAGTCGTTCATATACTGGTACTCTGAACTTTTAGATGCATGGAAAATAGGCAGAGTATTTTAATATAAAACTGGCTTTCCTGTTTAATATTGGTAGAGTTGTGATAAATGCTGCATTTTCCACTGGATTTTGCTTTAGTTGTATAGCCTATGGATAATCTCTCTGCTGGAAGTATTCAGTGTACAATGCAATCCTAAATATGTTTGCTAAGAAGTCAGCATCATTTTGTTCAAAGGATTTATTCTCTAGTGTGTACTGTTAAAGCTTTAATATTTCTTCCAGGAATACTCTTCAGCTGTAGGGAAGAAAGCAGACAACTTATGAGTTCATGCTATCAAAGTATAATGCTCATTTATGGCACATAAAATTACTCAAATCAGCAGAAGAGTGTTTAAAAGTTGACAGTGAGAATTGACTAACTTTTTTCTTCTGTTGATTGTAAATGCTTTATAATATAGGGTTGTAATATACTGTAGCATTTCAGGAAAAGAAAAGTAATGGTAAATACTCTAGAATTCATTTTTCTGCTTACTAATTTAAAAAAATTCTCACAGATTGTTATTTTGAGTGTATTCTACAGGCCACATGTCATATTATATGACGTTGCATTGTTCAGTGTGTAGAAGAGCAACATTTCGGTAACCAGGTGGCCTCAATTTATATTTTTGAATGAATTGAAGAAATATTGTTAAAGTTGTGTTATATATTATTTTTCCTGGATTTCTAGGTATTTAAAAAAATCACATTTTTTTTCCAGAAATGGTGTTATGTGTGTCAATCTGGAAGATTGCCATTATCAAGTTTTAGCAATAATAGTTGACTGCAAAATCACTGGCTGGGAACTGCATGTGACAATCTACAATATAGTTAATACATTTTGACTGAAATAATTACCCAGTATAGTTTCAAATTGGTTTAGCTACTTTAGGAACCAGTCTACAGAAATGAGTTTTGAAAACAAATAGAATTGTTTTAGGAATTAAGCAGATAATCTGGATTTTCATGTGTAACTATAACTTGTGGACCTTCAGATTTAGCTCTGATAACAGATTTTTACTTTTTGTTCTTACCAAATTGTTTTTTAGTGCTGATAACACATGGGAGCCTGAAGAAAATTTGGATTGTCCAGAGTTAATAGAAGCTTTTCTGAATTCTCAGAAAGCTGGTAAAGAAAAAACAGAAGGTACCAAAAGAAAATCCCTTTCAGATAGTGAATCTGAGGACAGCAAATCAAAGAAAAAGAGGGATTCTGTAAGTTAATGAAAACATTAAACAGACATTCAGATCTGAATAGAGAAAAGGCAAGGGAGGACCATATACACCAGGAATAGTTATGTCTTAGCGTCTTGTTAAAGGCTCAATTTTCATGGGTCATTCCTAACATATGTCACAGGCATAATGCACTACTTTACAAATTTAATCTTTTCCGTACACATGTGCCAGATCCCTCTGTGTGCTCCCAATTTCTTCTTCAGCAATCCTGTTTCTGATGATACTTTATTACAATTAACTTACCATCATTTCATTCCTGGGAAATTTCTTGGGAAAGGATTTTAAGCTAGGATACCTCAGTCCTAGAATGGAGAATGGTAATATTGAACTTCTCTGAAAGATGATAATAAGAAAAAGCTGGTCAACAGGATGCTTAAAACTTGGAGCAGGATTTGCAGCAGATTGCAAGTCATCTTTGAGAAATGTATGTGGTCCACTGGCTAGCTCTATTTTATACTGTTCTGAATGTGTTGATACTGTTTTTTTCCATAAATCAGACGATAATAGAAGGATTTATAATTCTCTAAATATTTACTCCAACAGGTTGATAAACCCAGGGGATTTGCACGAGGTCTTGATCCTGAACGAATAATTGGAGCCACAGATAGCAGTGGAGAACTTATGTTCCTTATGAAATGGTGAGCAGTAGACTAGAACATTTGGTTTACAATGTGGGTTCGATTAAACTTAAGAAATATTATTTTTTCTGTTACTACAAACTAGCCAATAACGTTTAAGGGATATTGTTCGGTTGCTTTTTTCTTTTTTAGTGTTGATAAATCACACCATACTATTTAACAAATCAGAAAACGTATTATAACTTTATCACACATAAACAATCTGACTTGTAATAATACTATATCTGTCCATAGTTATTAAAATTATGTTGTTCTATTTGTTTTTGGGAGCACATTACACTGACTGTAGTGATTAATTCTCATTAGATCTTTAAAAATTGGTAACTATTCATAAATTACCATTTCAATCCTATTGATTTAGAATCTACTCAAAGTTGACTATCAGCCATCCTTATCACAGACTAACAAATTTTGAATGATTAGAGTAGGAGTTCTTAAAACTTCTGTAATTCTCTTACTTATATAAATAATATAAGAGCTGAGATTTAATCAAAGGAGATGCTTTGAAATATGTAAAAATTGAAATCATTGAAACAGCAACATATTTTTTACACTATAGTGTTGATACAAAAGAGACATGATTTTTTAATTATTCAAAGACATATTTCAGACATATTTGAAATGTACCTTTCAAAGCATCTCTTTTAAAGCGTGAAAACTCCTTTACTTTCAAATCTGCGTGCCTGAAATTTGAAATAGAAATGCACAGGGTTAAACTATGTGCAGTACTCTCAAAGATGTTAGTAGTTGTGATTTAAGATTAGCACTCCGGAGAAACAAGTGCAGCTTTTAATTTCATGGCAATTGAGCCATGATTAGAAGGAGTTCTAACTAAAGAAATGAAATAGTATCACTCTGTCTTATAATACATGGTTTATATGTAATGTATACATATGCTTGGTTAAAATGAAGTGTTAATAAGACCACCAAATCTTAGGGATAATAGTGGATTATAAATGTCATAAATGCTGCTAATAATGTCAAGGCTAAAGAGGAAGGGTTATTGTATATCACCCAGTCGCTTTTTTGTGAGATGGGCAGCTTACAAATTTGTTAAATACATAAATTATAAAGACTAATAGTAGGACAGAAACAGGGCTATGTGAGTCAAGGATGTCTTCAATTGACATTAGAAGTAGTTTTTAATATATTAATTGGACATTCTTTCTTAAAACAGGAAAGACTCAGATGAAGCTGACCTGGTATTAGCTAAGGAAGCTAATGTGAAATGTCCTCAGATTGTAATTGCTTTTTATGAAGAACGATTAACTTGGCATTCTTGCCCAGAGGATGAAGCACAATAATTGTTTGGATTTTCTCCTTCCCTTCCCCCTTTTTCTTAATTATATGTATGATATTTTACTTAATACATGTGGAAAACTGATAAGTCCTATTGAGATAAGTTTGGTTACTTTAAAAGTAATGTTTTGCATAAGGAAGAAAGCAAAAGTGCTATTCACTTTGTTTATTACAAGAAAACATTTGATACTGCTTTCTGCATATTAAATCAAATGTTTTATAAAATTTGGTAGTCAATAGTGATCTTAATGGCAACTTAAAGTGTTTTGTAGCTCTCTATACAACAAATGTGCATGCATTTTTCCCCACCATATAGTCTGTAAAACCATTATATTTAGTATTTGTGGCAAATTGGTTCAAAGGGGACCAAGTGAAAAATTCGTTTTAATTTGAAAGTGCATATTGTATTGTATTTTATTGTATATACTGCTGAACAGCTACCAATAAAATAGTTTCATATTCTTGTGCTTTCTTTACCAAATTGCAGGAAGCTAAGGTTTTGAAAGCTATTTTGGTACGGAAAATATCCACTAAAGGATAGAGACAGTTTTGCTTTTTTGCAAAAAACAAAACAAAAAAATCCTGTTTTTAACTAGGCAGTTAACATGAAATTTTTGTTTTCTCCAATAGATGTTGTTTCCCAGAAGTTGTTTCCCAGAATTAGCAAATTAAGAAAACGAATTTTAAAAACGTCTGTGGTGCATTGAATATTTAATTTTTTAAGATTAGTATGCAAACTTGGTTATCACATTTATAGTACTCAGAATATATGGTTGAATAATCAAATCTTGACTTAATCCTTTAAACTGTATATCTGATGCTTTTATCAGTTAATAATTTATTGATGTTTTAGGCTTGACTTTTTTAGGAACTGTTATCCCTAATTCCAATATACTTCCAAATAAAATTATTTTAATTGATTGCCTGATAGATTTATGTAGATAGCAAAATTGAGGCATGGAACTGCAGAAAAGAGGATTCTGTTGGAATATAGAGCATATATATATATCACATGGTCAATTGTTAAATTACAATTAGATCATCCAAATAGGGTTACTATATGTGTGATTAATTTTTAAATACAAGTGCATGTAACTAGCATTATTCATTTGGCTTTGATTATATTCTGTTCGGGTGAGCAATGAGGAATTGT
>JANHFK010001844.1:113962-124557 GCA_036250565.1 Sibynophis collaris | reverse complement strand
CTTGGTTTTTAAGTGAATCTGGCTTCCCCATTGACTTTGCTTGTGAGAAGGTCGCAAAAGGGGATTCATGTGACCTTGGGACCTTAGGTCATAAATATGAATCAGTTGCCAAGCACCTGAATTTTGATCACACGATCATGGGGATGCTGCAAAGGTCATAACTGTGAAAAATGGTCATAAGTCACATTTTTCAGTGCCATTGTAACTTTGAACGGCCACTAAATGAATTGTTTTAAGTTGAGGATTGTATTTTTGATGGCTCTGGCTCTGGCCTATGCCAAGGACATAAGACTAGGAATGAAATTTAGAACCCTTCTTTACAATCAGTTTTTGTTTTGTTTTGTTATTTGTTCATTCACTCATATCTTCGTGACCTCATGGACTTTGGCATGTCAGGCTCCCCTATCGACCACTGTCTCCTGGAGCTTGCCCAAATTCATGTTCATTGCATCGATGATACTATCTAACCGTGTCATTCTCTGCTGTCCCTTTCTCCTTTTGTCTTCAACCAAATCAGTTTTTAGCCGCATACAATTTGTTCTTCAGTACAGTTCAGCTGTTTCAAGACTGCACATTTGAGTCTAGGGTTACTGGATGAGGGTTTTGTTTTGTTTTTAACCTGGACAAGCATCATGTTTCCCCAAAAAGTTGCTTTCGGGTTGACTGACTGAATGGGCTTCAGACGAAGCGACCCGAGTGATATGATATCATTTAATGATGTAATTTAATTCTCCTTTGTGTGCTATTTGGCAAAAGAGCAAGTACATAAATATAATTATACACAAAAATATAGTGTATATCCCATACAACCCAAATAAGATAATCTCACTTTAAAAATAAAATGTTAAGATAAGAAACAAGGCTTCTATTTTTTCATTAGTTTTATTTCATAATGTCCTTTTCTTTTAACTAACCCTACTATGGGAATGACTTTAAAAAGACAAATTGGAATTGCAAAATAGGAAAGTAGTTTCATCCATATATATGCCTATATTCCATGCACATTATCTTATTATTTTCAGTTTCTTGGAGATCAATTGCTATCTCTTCTAGCAATATAACTATAACATAAACACGCCAAAAAAAAGTGTACAAGAAAAGAAGACATAAGCTAGAAACTCTGGTATAGTTTTCCACCTTCTATCTTCTGTGCATTAGGTTAGTGTTTTTCAAACTTAGCAACTTTAAGATGTATGTATTTCATCTCCCAGAATTCCCCAGCCAGCGTTTCCCCAGTCCATATCTCTTAGTTGTTTTGAAAATACTGTACAGTATTGAAACTTCTGATCTCAGAGTGAACTGTTCCAAATGTTCTAGAAGTGGTGTGTGTGTGTGTGTTTGTCTATGTCTCTCTGAATGTCTGTGCGCATACACACACACACACCCCAAAATAGCAGGAAAAGTGTGAGTTGGATATGTTTGGTGCCTTAAGGTATTTGTAAAAATAATAAAGGCAGGATACAAATAAATACATAAATATCACAAAGTGTTTGCTTGCCATTAACCTGTATATTTTGAACCAGAGGTTCAAAACCATCAGTGGTATACAACATGAAATGAAGCACAGGATATCATTCCACTGCTAAAGAAGCCAGGAAGTCTGACCATACAGAAATCTGCAAAGAGTAGGAATAATACTCAATGTGTTCTTGGAGCAACTAGACTTTGAAAGCATAGAACATTGAGATAGGGTTGAGGTGAACTATGTAGTTTTTGATCCTCAGACTTAAGACTACAATATGAAAAGTCTATGCTTCCTTTTATGTCTGTGTCTTCTTGGGTGAATGGGGGTCAATAGCATAAACATAAACAGCGACCTAAATTCAGTAGCATATATCTAATCCAGCAGCAGAGGTACTTACAGCTAAAGCAGTCATTATCTGGGGAGTAGAAAACCAGAAAACTTTCTCTTTCTCTCCACTTAGAGGACAGTTGAGTAGCACTTTCAGTAAGGTAACAGCTGATAATACTATCTGTACAAAACATACCAAGAAAATAAGAGTAATAAGCATGGTCACATCAAAAAAGATAAAAGATACAAGCAAAATGCAATGTTGAAAATATCAGGTTTTATAAAAGTAAATGAAATTTAAGTATACAAAATATACTAGAAGGTAGAAGTGAGTCCCTTAAGATGTCTGTATACTGATCAAAAAATTTTAAGAAATTTTCTGAAGCTTGCCAATGCATAGACAATTACTTAAGCATTAAATCAGCAGATTAAGACTGCAGCACCAAAAATGTGGGTTTTTTTTTCCTGAATGGTGCCATTTATTTTTGGTCATGCATGATAATTAAACCCAACTCCTTCATGTAGGGGGCACAATGGCTCAGACGCTGAGCTTGTCAGCTGGAGCTTACAGCCTGGGTTCAAGATCTGAGTGCCTAGCAACAGGGTGAGCTCCCATTCCTGAACCAGCTCCTGCCTCCCTAGCACGCAAAGGTGAGTAGATAAATAGGTACCACTTCAGTGGGAAGGTAACAGTGTTCCATGCACCTTTGGCATATAGCCATGCTGGCCACATGAGCACAGAAATTGTCTTCGGACAATGTTGGCTCCCATGGCCAAGAAACAGAGATCAGCACCACATCCTAGAGTTGGACGTGACTAGATAGGGAAACCTTTAACTTTTTATCTTCTTCATGTAAAAAATACTCTATGTAAAAAATAAAAACAGAAAACCTGTTCAGCAACAAACTAATTCAAAAGCACGGAACTGGATGAAAGCAAATACTTAAGCATCATTGATTCAAATACATTTAATTTTTTTTTTAAATTAACATAGTTCCTACTTCAGAATTTTGTTTCCAAAGATTGCAAACATTCAGTCCCTCAATCAGCAGCCTCAACATGGTAGAAAAGTCATCTATGGTACTATTCTCCAGCAGCTGGGCAATCAATTCAGTCAAGGGAACATCTAGATCTTGAATCAACTGGCCATTGACTTCAGGACCTGCAATATAGTTCAAGAGAAACCATCATCCAAACTCTTAAGGCCCACAAACTACTGATAGATGCCAAACCATTATAGCACAAAAGTTGCCCTTTACCTCCCTTTACTTCCCCCATTTATTTGTCATTTATTGAAATGGCAAACAAACCCATTCTTTTTCTTTATAGTGCAATAGACTTAACAGCATTTCTCTTACACCAACAACAACAGCTCCTTTTCTGCATCCAGAAGGCAGGAGCAGGATGGAAAATCTAGGTTCTCCTGTCATGTGAACGTCTTGCCCAAAACTCAAATTATTTCTATCAACAGAACTTTCTGTAAATTATAAAACATATTAGCAGAATTTCACCCAATGGAATAGTCACACCAGGCAAGAGACATCACAATGCCACTAAAACTCCCTTTCCAAGATTAATAAAAGAAAAAGGTAATTCTGCAGATACTGTTGAATTGTCATGCTAAATATTCTTTATCGTAGGCCATGATGGTAGAACTGCCAAAAGCTGCAGTTAGCTCTTGGTTCCTTCCAGCTTCTAAATCAGCTAGGCTGCTACCATTATCAGGTAACTACTGTATTCCACACAACTCTGTTTCTATCCCAGCCAGTATAGCCTGTTTTGGGATACAGGAGGGTAGAGGGGTGGAACAAGAAGCAATGCCCAACAAAGAGATCTAACTAAATAACATCAACCCAGTTAGCTCGCAGGCAGCAGTGGAGAAACCAATGAAATCCTACTGCAGACACCCAACTGGCAGCAATCAACTATATTTTCAAAGGAATTAAAATCTAAAATATATGATTTAAAAAAGGGGATTCATTTTGGTGCCTTCAGTTCTTGTTTCAAAATAAGATTAAAATCCCCAGCACCTCACTTTTGGCTCCTAGTATCAGCTTTGGAAGCCATATTAATTTGGAAGTTCCTGTCGCTGCCAATTTACAATTATATTTTATGTCTAGGGGTTTATTCACGTGGGAAATATTTGGGAGGAGAGGATTGCAAGCGTTCAAGGTCAGGGCAGGCATGCCTTTGTAATGAGGAAGAAAGTGGGTTGAGTCGAGGTGAGGTGGATGTTGATTGGCTGAGATGGATGGTGATTGAAAAGGGGAGGTGGGATTGGGGAGTTTCTATTGCTAGGGAAAACTTCGAACTTTTAGATTCGAGTTTTCCCAGATGTGCCAGTATCTTTTCTCTAATAAATTGGTTCTTTGAAGAATGATCGTTTAGAATCCGTTTGTTGGGAGAGGGGTTTCTGGAACGCTGACAAGAAGGAAGAGAGCTTGGAGTAGATTTTCCTATTGTCTATATAACCATAACACTAAGCAATAAGGTGTTTTCTACATGTAGTTCTCAAATTCCTCTAAAACTCTAGCTTAGGTCCACTCACAAAAGATTCATTTGTTCAAGACAGACTATCAGCCAAACAAAACATAATCTTTGGGAAGGGAAGGTTTAGTTTGTGAGGGACTTTGGAAGAAATAAAGATGAATGGATGGAGAGCCAAGGTCACACAGACTCACTGATACCAACAGGGGACTGTCATCAAATAGGACACAGGATATACAGTATAGATTTGGGAAACATTGGAATGGATATCACACCAAAGATGAGGAGAAGGCCAAATTCTGAACAAAGTAGAATTAATAAGAGGGAATGAAGCTGCATCTGGTGACAAATCAGTTCTAAGAGAGAGTGAGAGAGAAAAAAGCAAAAACATTTTTCCAGCCCCAAAGGACTCTGATTGTCATGGGATTTAATGAGGTGAAAACATTCTTTGGCTAGAAATCACATTTCTGTCAGACCACTCAACACACTCCCTCTACTATCTCCATGTATGGTTAGACGAACTGGTTCATTATTCCCAGTGTTAGAAACATTAAAATACCATCGAGTCACTGCTGTATTTGTTCATATCACTCTGAATCAATTTGGAGTCACTGATTCAATATGGCAGATCAACTTGTTTTGGTACTTTGGCTATACAATCACCATAGAATTAAGTCTCTAACTTAAACATTTACATGAATGTATCATCAGCATCCATGAAATGGATTTGCTTGCCTGTGGTATACCTGATTTGGGACTAGTGATAAATTAAGAATAAGAAAAGAGGAAATAGTATATTAAAATTACAACAAAAACCTTAGGCTTAGAGGAAGGTACCAGAAGAACTTAATCATTTGGGATTTATCTATTTGATGCAGCTCTCTAGGAATCGTATGCATACAAAAAGCAAGCAATCTAACTGATCTACGCACACACAAAAATAGCAATCCTTGAGAAATAGTTTTTATGGTTATATTTTTTTCATGGGCATAAACTTTTTTCATAGCTTGGAAATTGCCAGATTTACTCACCCAGGATAGAATTTACATCTAGAGGATTTTCTGCAATGGAACCACATAATTTGATATATAGTATTTTCTGGGTTAGCTGTCATGTTTATTTCTATTCTGCTCCAAGCCAGAAGGCCTTGAGCTTTGCTTATGGTGAGAAACAATGAAGGTGATAATGGTCCTTTTGCTCTTAGAATTGGTGGAACTAACTTTGTTTACTTTGTTGTTCCAAAGGTGTTTTTTTCCCAAAAGGCAACTGGTGTTTTCTTTGAAAACGTTTTGCTTCTCACCCAAGAAGCTCATTAGTTCTGAAGAAATGAACTGATGAACTAAAGAAACTACTTTGATGAGAGGTAAAACCAGTGGTGAAATTCAATTTTATTTTACTACCGGTTCGCTTGGTGGGTGTGGTGTGGCTTGGGGGGGTGGCTTCATGGGCATGACAGGAGAAGGATATTGCAAAATCTCCATCCCCACCCCACTCTGGGGCCAGCCAGAAGTGGTATTTGCCAGTTCTCCAAACTACTCAAAATTTCTACTACCAGTTCTCCAGAACCTGTCAGAACCTGCTGAATTTCACCCCTGGATAAAACATTTTCAAAGAAAACACCTAGAAAGTGTAGTTGTCTTTTGAAAAAAAACACCTTTGGAACAACAAAGTAAACAAAGTTAGTTCCACCAATTCTAAGAGCAAAAGTTGTCTTTGAGACAACTATGAGCTAGAGGATTGAGAATCTCCACAGATATTTACTTAATATTTACAACACTTTATTTGTTTTAATAACAGAGTTGGTAAGGACCTTGGAGATCTTCTAGTCCAATCCGCTGTTCAAGCAGCAAAACAACCATTTTCAGAAAAATCTCTTTGTCTAATCTCTTCTTAAGAACCTCCCCAAACCTTTGTCCTTAAATGCTAGGAGTAGCCTGACATCAAGGCGATTTACCATTGACAAATTCATTCAGTCTCCCTTTAGAGATTGATTTTGAAGGGCAGAACTTTATAACTGAACTATCTGCTGTAGGTTTTTTTTTTGCATTTTATTACCTGTTGTCCATCTCCTAATCTTTGTGCTATCTTGCCTAATGAAAAGTTCTGGAGAACATGAAAGCTTGAATTGATTTTGGTTGGTTGAGTGTAATAAAAATATTATTCATTAATGATTTTTAATTTTTAAGAATTAAACTATGCTCGAAGTTCATTCAGTTGATTCTGTTAATTAATATAAAGTGTAGGAAGTTCCAATTTCATTTCACTAATTTTGTTTGGAATTCAGGAATATTTCTGTAAGGTAGAGTAGAATTGCATCTTTCTCCAAACTTTCAGATCTTGTGTAAAATAATGGAGAAACAAAAAAACAAATGATTGTTGCTACCAGTGAAGATTTTTTTAAAATTTTATTTCTATAAGCAGATAGAAAGGATAATTTTAGTCAAATCAACTATGGGATATAGATTTAAAGCTCCCTAGTCACCATATTTTAGTTCAAAATACACCATTTACTACCTTTTTTTTACATTCACTTTCCTCAATAGTTTTTCCTTCATATGTGTTGGGACAGAAGCATTCAACATTTCTTTGACCATGTTAAGAAGAACTTGTGATAACCAAAATTCAAATATTTTGCTGGGTATGAGGTTCTACACTAATTAAAATGGTCCGAGTCAGCTATACTTTATACCAACAACGAGAGTTTACTCGCCAGTCCAGAGAGCATAATAGCAGACTTTTTTTAAAAAAATGCAGTCTTGTAACAAACAAGGATAAATCCCTATTAAGATGGGAGCATGACATTATGCTTATTTTCATTTACTTAATAGACATTTCTGAACTTAGAGCATCAGTGGAGTACAGCTGTTGTCATAGCGACAGCTAATCACTCTCTTCATAGAAAAGATGGTTAATCTTAAAGGTTGATCTTGATGCACAAATTGTTGTATCATTGCATCCAAAATTAATATGAGTATATACAGTATTTTTATGCTGCAGTCCGAAAAAGATGAGACTTTTAATTTCTTTATGCATTAATGGATGACAGATGTTAAAAATTAACATTTTTTATTTCCAGATCAGGCCAGCAATTTGCAAAATTGTGCAGGGTTTATCATAGTCCTGGAATGTTTTCTTACCTGAAATCTTCAGGTGCCAATAGTGACCATCATGTAAAACTATAATCCTATAGAACTATAAACTATATAAAACTATAAACCTATAGAGAAGCAACCTGGAATTAAGGAGAAACTTCCTAACAGTGAGGACAGAAGTAGTGGGTTTAGCTTGCCTTCAGAAGTTGTAGGTATTTCATCACTGGAGGTTTTTATGAAAAAACTGGACAACCACCTATTTGAAATGGTATAGGGTCTCCTACTGAAGCAGAGGGTTGGACGAGAAGACCTCAAGGTCCTTTCCAGCTCTATTCTGATTGATTGATAGATAGATTGATAGATAGATTGATTGACTATTTTGAGTAAACTTCTTGCTCTTTGATTCTTAAATAATTTCATATTTTTTCCCAGGATCTCCTTTATGATGCTTGCTTGTTAATCGTTAACACATAGCCTGTCATAGTGGCTCTGAAGTGGCAAAGGGAGTATTAAATTAAATAAACAGAAGCTCAGCAGGGAGTAAGTGGCTGCCATCTCACAGAGCAGCATAGACCTTCATGGGTCAAATAATTTTCCCTCTTTCTTTCTTGCACTTTCACATTTTCTTTCCTGAGCTTTTTCTTTTTTTTAAACTCTTTTTTCTTGTTTGTTTATCTTTTAACTTTGTGACGGTCTGTCTTTCTGTCTGTCTGGATATGTGGGTCTGTGTATTTAATTAATTAAATAAATAAATAGAATAAATTAGTGCTCTACAGACATCCAATGGGAACGCAATGTATAAAAAGAATAAATTAGTGCTCTACAGACATCCAATGGGAACGCAATGTATAGCAGCTTCCCCCCAGCTTAGGTGCCTTCTAAATTTCATAGCTTTGAATTCCCAGAATCCCTTAATCAGCATTGACCACTGCTGAAAATTTGGGAGTGTAAAATCCATGCATGTGGTGGGCACTCCACTGGGGCCAAACGCAATATGTCTTTGTGATCTTTCCTAATTGATTTTGTTGCAGTACTAATCTTCAAATTCACTTCAAATATCCCCTATCGCCCAGCATTGATGTAATCTGCACAGTGTAGTCTAATGCGGTATTCTCTAGATGTGCTGAACTACAACTTCCAATGGCCATACTACATGAGAATTCTGGAAGTTGTAATCTCCAATTTCTGGAAGGCTTCTGTTTGGCTGATGTCTTGATGAAATTGTTGGAGCAGAACAAGGGAGACCACATTCTAAATTATCTCTCTGCAAAGAAACAAGAGGTTTATCTACTTCAGTATGTAGAGGTACAGGTAGTCCTTGACTTACTATCATAATTGAGCCCAAATTTTCTGTTGCTGAGACTTTTGTTAAATGAATTTTACCCCATTCTTGCCACAGTTCATAAGTGAATCAATCCAGTGGTTAAGTTAGTAACACGGTTCCGTTTTCTCCATTGACTTTGCTTGTCAGAAGGTCATAAAAGGTGATCACATGATCCAGGACCCTGCAACTGTCATAAACACATGCCAGTTGCTAAGCTTCTGGATTTTGATCATGTGACCACAGGGATGCTGTAATTGTTATAAGTATGAAAAACGATCACAAGTTATTTTTTTCAGTGCTGTTGTAACTTCAAACAGATACTAAATGAACTGTTGTAAGTGAAGGACTACTTGTACTGTGAAATTGTTTATAAGACTTCACAAATTCACAGATTAGAGAGATAAGGATATTCAGCATACAGAATACCCTATTTGCCATGCCATTGTGAAATTGTAGAATTTCAATCTTTCAATAAAAGATACTCCTACATTTATGAGCTGAGTGATGGATTGCAGTGCTGTGGAAGCCAAAAGCACTGACATCAGTGGAGCAATGGTATCATCGGCTATAAAACACTTAGATAAGGGATAAACCCTTGCCACAGGCATAAATTACACTGAACAGGCAGACAAAAGATATATTCCTGACAGTTTCCATTTATCAAGTATTCAGAGATGAGAAATAACCTGAAAATATAAATTTGCATTTACACTGGGAATGGAAGAGAAAATTGATTATCAATGCGATTAGTTAGAAATCATCTGACTGATGGTAATATATTTCTGGGAATTAATGGTAAGAAATGGATGTAGTAAATGGCTCTAAAATGTATCTTAACTCTTTTTATGGCCTACTTAGTTTTGCTTAAAATGCTTGTGTTTAGATAAATTTAACTGAGCAGGATTCTATATTTACTTTGCATCTGGGTGAAAATTATCGGGGGTTTCACTTGGGGGTTCACTTGAGAAATTGCCATAGTTGCAGTTCTGTTATGATTTCAATTCTCTTTAAAATTGTACATGTGTTCTTCCTAATAGAGCTTTCTGTTTTTGTCTTGAACTGAGTTCTCACTAATAGAAGGAAGATGTCTTCCAGTTTCCTTTTCTCCCTCAGCAAAGCAGAATTCGGGGATGTATTGGGAATTGCAAGGGAAATCAAGGGGAAAAAATATTTCTCTACTTTCTATTAACAAATCAGAAGTCCTTCTCTGAAAAGGCAGATTTAGGTATATTTCATCCCTTGAATATGACTATACCCACAGTGGAGAGAAAAAGGCAAGCTGGTGCATCCAAAAGCACTTCAGATATTTAAGTTGTATCTGATGAGAAAACAAAAAATCGATGAGCAGGAAAAAATCAGTTGTACAGTGTTCTGTCTTGATGGCAGCTTGTGAACTAAGGTTTCATTTCTGTGGAAGGCAACATCATAGTCCAGACAAATGAATTTACAAATTGCTATGCTCTGCGGTCAGATAGCTATTTGAAAAAAAAAAAAAACCAACTCTCTCATTGTGTAAAAAATATATATTTTGGGGTAATTTTGTAATGTCTTTGTATCCAAAAGCAAATTTACGTTTTTTCCCTCTGTTTTAGGATGTAATAATTTGTCATCTACTGAATTATAATTAAAAATTCAACTCCATGTTATATGCAAAAGATTGAATTTAGAAATGTCTAGATCCATGATGGGTGCCACAGGTGGCACGCGGAGCCATATCTGTGGGCACGCGAGCATTGCCCTAGCTCAGGTCCAGCGCTCATGTGTACGCTGGCCATCTGATTTTCAGGCGTTCTGGGCCCACCGGAAGTTAGGAAACGGGTTGTTTACGGCCTACAGAGGGACTCTGGGGGGGGGTAGGGAAGGGCATTTTCACCCTCTGCCCGCTCCTAGAAAGTCTCTG
>JANHFK010001844.1:36734-46971 GCA_036250565.1 Sibynophis collaris | reverse complement strand
TACTCAAAATTTCCACTACCGGTTCTCTGAACTGCTCAAAATTTCCGCTACCGGTTCTGTAGAACCTGTCAGAACCTACTGGATTTCACCCCTGGATTAAGACAAGAATTATACCAGTTACAAGGGGAGGGGGCTTAGAGAATCACTTAAAATAATATGTACACTGCCCTGAGTCCCAACAGGGAGAAGGGCGGTATAGAAATAAAATATTTATTTATTATTATTATTATGTAAAACAAACATATTTATGGACAAATTAACTTAAAAATATTTGGTTCTTTCTTAGGGGTTTATTGATGGTTTTGTAACCTCAACTTTCTGCCAAACATTGCCCTGCTTAACCTCTGTGTCATTCATAAACATCCGCAGAAGAGAAAAGGGAGAAGTGACAAAACATGTGTCATAACATCATAACACAAACTTCACCATTTACATACCGGTACTTGCATCTGATGTCAGGATGTAATTACAATATCAGGGCAGGACTTCCAGTATCATGATGGTGCAATGCATGTTTCATAATTTTGGGGATTAATCTTGGTTTGCAGTAGACATTCATGTGTTTCTTCAGTCTATGTCATTCTACCTCTCTGCTAATTCATCACCCTTGTCTTCCTCTGGTAGTTCAGCTCTTGTTTTCTGAATCAAACTGGTATAATGGAAAATGGCTCAATAATTGCTATCCCATGGATGTTAATATTCCTTTTTCATTACCCCTGAAAATATAGTAATCTATTTAAAGAAATTGTTTCTTTCCCACTAATCCTACACATCCCTTTGGAGTTTTGCACAAGTATTGGACAAAGCACTGATAAAAAAACCATCATCTGGTACTGCCTTTCTTCAGCCAGCCAAAGTTGGCAACTGTTATCCACACCCAGATTACATTCTTCCTTAGCTACTGCAATGGGGTCTATGTAAGTCTACTCTTGAAAAGTGTCCAGAAGCTGGAGCTAGGCTGTTAACTATGTAAACACATGATCCCTGTACTAAAGGATCTTACAAGAGAGAATTTAAGATGCTGCTATTGATTTTGATAAAGCGTTAGAACTATACAATGGATTACTTCTCTTCAGAGAAACCCATCCAACTATTCCAACTGTCAAGAGTGACCCTCCTGAAGATGCCCCCATTTTCAGATTCTTGTCCTTCTAGCACATGGTAGTGGATCTTCTCTGCTCTGCTCCAGGCTGTGGACACCTGTAAAGTTGCATGTCTTTTGACAAGTTTGTAATTTTAGATGATTTTATTTATTTTTCATTTTTCATTTTTCATTTTTAAAGTTGAGACTAAATCAACCAAGCAAATAAATATATACATATATACATACATCTCTTAGAGAAAAGACAGATCTTCTAAAAAAAATGGACTGATTGGCTGGATTTTCATCGGATTACAAGGAGCAATTATTGCAACATACACTATGGTTGGTTAAAAATAGTTCTTAGGTTAGACTTGATCTCTTGTAACAGTATTGAATTGGTTTATTACTGTCTTCTTTCAGAGTGAGAGGGGGGAGAGACAGACAGATGGCTGGACAGACACTTGTGCTGGTTCTATTTGCTACGTCCATGAAAAATCTCATTTAAATTTTTGACTCAGAAATGGAGATTAGCATATATGCAACTTTTAAATCTAGGACTTTTTAAAATCCTATTTGGATGCTGTTTTTTTCTGAAAGCAATGAGCTAGAGTTGAGTCACTTGCTGATATAACGGCATCAACTCTTCTTTGTGATGATACACAGAACTTTAGTGATCCATCTTGAGTGGCAGGAAAATCTTCTTCTTTTTTTAGAAATGGAAATGTAACAGCAGCTAAATAAACCAGTCATATATTTACAAGAAGTTTCATGTGCAATAATTCATAAGCTTTTGTGAAGAGTAAGCACCAAGAGACTAATTACCATATAATTAGTAGGATTTTGAAATCTGTGATGTGGTTCCCCATTTTGCTAAGGCTAACCAAGCATTCAGTCCATGTTGATAGAAGACCCACTGTGGGAAAGGAATGTAGAATTAAACTAAGGTTAAGTAGACGTGTGAAGGGATTAACGCTCGGTTGGTTGCTATTTTATCCAGATAATTGTTTGTTTTCTGTTTATGACTAAAAGTGGCAACACTGCAGATGCCTGAGGACCTCAAAGATAAAGTTGTTTAGTCTAGCCATTGTAATTCAGCATAGGGATGAAGGTTTGAATGTGATTTCCCTAGATGCTGAGAGGTATTGGCAAAAATCATTTGCAATTACTTTTCCCATTATACCCAGTAAGCCTAGATTATGTGCCAATTTTTACAGATGGGTTATATTGTACACCAAAACAGAAGCAGCTGTATTATCTCAAATAATCATTTCAGATAATTTTCCTGAGAAAAGATGCACAAGAGAACAAAGCTTCAGTTCCTCCTGCTGCCCCTCCTGATTTAGTCTATATCTATTATGTAAACAGACATTATATAGTACGCCTAAACACAGATACCATAAATTAGAGGTAGAATAAATACATTAGAAGCTGCAATAAAGTAATGTGACCATTGTTTAATCTAGAAGAAAGAAGATTGGTAAGATCCACAAACACACTGGTTGACGTTTAATTTTAGCCATAGAGGTTTTCACCATTAATTCAGAGACATCTATTCTGCTCTGAAAGAGTATCTTGATTTACTCTAACTGAAACAGTTGATCATTATGAATTAAGTTCAACACAACAGCATGGAACTATATATCAAATGATGTCCTGCTAAAATTTGATGTATCTCTAAATGCAGATGAGGCGCGTACATGTGTGGGTGAATTTACAACTGGCACAAAGCAGTTGAGTACAATTAGAGCTGGTCTAGAATCTATTATGAATTCATAAAAGCATAACTATGCTTCCCACACATTCCCTTAGATGAATATTTCAACACCTGTGGATGCATGACTGACCCAATTATTATGCTCTCTGATTGGCTAGTAGAGGAAAACTTGGATAAAACTTATTTCTAGGAATCACTCTGTTAATCAAGTGGGACCTATGAGGAACTTTATGATAAATGCAGGATAATAGAGTTGGGAGAAGTCATTTAGGACAAGTATCTATGGAGCTTCTCAATTATCCAGGTCATGGTTGTCCCAAAAGTGCTTTTCCAAAAGGCATCCGGAGTTTCTTCCCCCTCCCCTTTAAAAAAGTCTAGCTTCTCATCCAAGAAGCTTCTTCAGTTCATTTAGGACATCAAGTTTAACTAGGGGCTGAAAGCATATTTGACATATGCTGTTTAGTTTCCATTAGTCTGGGTGAAATGGGCACATCCTGATGTGTCCACTGGATATAGTCACAAATGTTGAGGTGATGGTTTGATTAAAGCATACTATACATGTAAAAATAAAAAGGTGGAATTTTGATTACACCATTGTGATTGTGACTATTCTCTTGAGCTTTTTGATCATACCTTGTGGACAACTCTATACACATACTTTTTAGATTGCATGTTTTCAAACAGTTCCATTCTGTATTTGTAAGATTTTAAAAAAGGTTTAACTGTAAGCAGTGATTCAACTCAATGTTGTAACTCCATTAAGGTATGAAATAATGGTGCAGGATTACACAAAGTACACATTTTTGATAAAAGAATATGAAACAGTCCTCTCCATGACCACCCTCTATGCATTTTCATAGGTTTGATTTGCGGTCCAGGTATGATTATTTTGCATGGCTCCTTTCAGATTTTTCTTCTTTATTGAAATATATAATTTGATTATTAAAATAACAGCAATTCAAAAATCCTTGATTTAGATGCACTTAAAATAATAGAGTTTGGATAAATTCCAAAGAAAGTTATTTTAGTCATTTTCAGTCCTTTAAAATCATTGTAATATTTGCTGAAATACTTTTCTTGTATTTCCTGGTACAAAAATGACCTTTACTCTTTGAAGTTTTGCAATGACCCTTCTATAATAAATTATTTCCAGTCCAGGAAGATGCAACAAGCAAGATCTTATTCATCCAACATCCACAAACAATTTAGCGAAGAGAGAAAACAAGGCAGCCTGAAGCACAAGCACATAGGCAAACCTAGCAAACTCTAACTCCAATTAATTCTCATTCTGTTCTTTCTGAAGTCCTTGGTACACATACTTTTGATGTGGTATCATTGGGTACAGTATATCTAAACACTTATTTTCAGTCTTGAAAATATAGCTGTGGGAGCCTGCCATGCACATCTTCAAACTAAAGTGCTGATACCTATTTCACTATATAACTGTCTTCTATTTCCAAGAAAGAAAAGAGAGGAAACATATTTCTTTTTCAAAAAATTCAGTGCAAGGTTGAGAGTAGGAATTCATAAATCTCAGTGTTTTATGGGGCCTTATTCCAGCTTAGGTGCAACCCTCAGATCTCTCTCATAAATTGTAATTAATTGACTATGGTATGCATATAAAGTAAATTAATTATGCCACTTTTTCCTCCTCTTGTTGATTTATTTTGTCCTGGCTTCATCTGTTTTGGGGAAAGTGATCTCTGGCAGACCATTGAGAATCCCAACATGGTCCTTGGCCTAGAAAAGGCTATGTAGGCATTGCTTCCAGATCTCTCCTTCCATCAATCTTTTCAATCTGCTTTCAGCTCAATATTATTTCCCTGGTTTATCTTCAGCCAAAAGAGAAGGATCAAGAAGGATGTGTAGATTAAAAGAGGGATTTCATAGTTGCTTGTATGCCAAGAAAAATAAGATTATTCTGTCCATCAGTTTTTCTTCAGATTGTTACAGCACAAACATGCACTCTGTGTTATTCAATGGAGCTCAGCTATGAATAGGATAACAAACATGACCCATTTGCTTAATTGTGAGATTTCATTACAATTTATGTGTTTCACTTGTCTTTTTATGAGGAATGAAAAAATCTTTGTTCCTTTAAAATCAGAATAATGGGAACCTAGAATAGAAATATGATTAGTACCCAGTGTTTGATCATAGCAATATGGACTATTAGAATCAAATCCTGCACTTTAAAACCTACCATTGTTCTGTAGAAAGTCAGCCCCCGCCCCTCCTAGGAGAAGGAAATATTTTGAGAAATATTTAAAAAAGCAGAATATTACATTTCCCTAAATGAGAAATGGAGAAACATGTTTTTTTAGAGGCAGGAATCAGCTCCAATCTCCCTGCTCCCAAGCAGAAATTGAGGAGACACCTTTTAGAAATGCAGATCTGGTAATCCATTCAAGACATGAATATTTTGAATATTCAAAATATCAAAATAGGATATCAAAATAGGATATTTTGAAACTCCCTGCAGCAAAGTCTGAACAAAGGCAGAATGGTAGGATTAGCTCCTCACTCAGGATACAAACCAGGGCAAAGCCATTAAGCCATATAAATATAATATAAATTGCCCAACACCTTTCAGAACACATGTCCCTTCATTGCATTACCCCAGAGCATTCCAAATTTCAACCAAATTAACTCACACAAACACCTAGGATTTGCATTTCCTCTTTTGCCAATAGAGCCAGCTATGACCCCTACATAACCTCTACATGACTCCATAGGAATCTGACAATAGAATACATGTTCTTGAACAGGAACAGGAAGCTCAAGTGCAAAGCCAGAAGAGGGTATAACTCCACTCTCAACTCCATTTTGTCAGCTGCCCAGAACCACAAACCCATGTGGTTCTGCTTCATCAATATACCATCTTTCCAATCAGCCTCCATGTTTCCAGTATCTTTCTCTCGGCTTGGAACTGAATCAAATGGATTTCTGAAGTGGAGAAAGTAGTCTTAACTACCTGAATCGATGTTTTCTTGCTGACCATTCAAGTGAAAAAATTGGTCCTTTATAACCGAGTGACAGGTTAGTCACTTGCATTTAAGTGCAGCTAGCATCTGCCAAGATATCTGGGCTCTCGGCAAAATACTAGCAAACATATTAGTTGGCAGGTATGGAGCACAGCTGAATTTGTGCTTCAGGACACTGTTCTGCTCTTATAGTTGTGTTTGTTATTAGATTTGCCATTGGCTAGAAAAATCCTGGATTAGAAAAGACAGATGCTGTTCAGTCCCATATTGCTTGGTGACAACGTCTTTGGTTGACATCCTGTAATAATGTGGAAATATTTTCAATCCATGACAATCCCCCTGCCCGTTTTTTTTTAATGAACAAGAAATTCAGAACTAATGCAGATGGTAATTATTGGCAACCAGAGCAAAAGCTTTTGCTGTGGTCTTTGAATAATTCTGTTTATGTAAAAGAATGCATTTGATGTCCAACATTTAATACGCCAGCCATTTTGATCCAAACTCTGTTCCAATACATACTAGATCATCTTGAAATAATGACTACAATGCTCTTAAAATGAACCAGTTTATTGCATTACTGTATCTTTGCACTGGATGAGTCACAATCAAAATGAGAGAAAAATCTGCTCTCTGTGGAAATAAGCATTTTCAAGCAGACTTACCCTTAGTTACACTTAAGGACTGTCATATAGTAATGGAGAATAGGAAATCAAACAGTATCTCTCAAAATTGGCAACTTTTAAGATATGTGGACTTTAGAACCCAGCTCTGAATATTGGAAACTTTAAGATGCTGGTGGGGGAATTCTGGGAGTTGAAGTCCCCATGTGTTAAATTTCCCAAGTTTGAGAAACACTAGATTGAAGAAACAAGTATCAGCTCTACTCTATCCCTGAAGCCCTAGAGATGGGCTTAAAGTCAGATATTTTATTGCTAAACATTGAAGATCCTTTATGGATTAGCGAACTACGTACTGTATTTTGCTTTTTTTCCCCCCTAGTCCCAGTTTGACTCTGAAGTACTCCCAAATGCAGGAGGGAAAATTTTGTAAGGGCTTTTCCCCAAACCCAATCCCTTCAAAATTATAACCTCCCCCCCCCAAATATGTATATTTGAAAAAAGGACATTCCTATTTTAGGCATTTGAAAGTGGTATTGTATTCTTTTAAGAGTTTTTTAACTATAGAAGGAAACAAATATGTGTGGAATACTGAATTGGTCCAAAGATGGCCTTCAATATCCCTGTTCTTGGTTTCTTCGAAGCAAATGACATTTCAGATTGATACATGCCCAGCAGCTAATAAATGAAAGAATCACCAGACAACCCTGGACTGCTAATAGTTCCAAGTATATGCATGCTATGTTCTGGCATCCAATGACAGATGAAGATGTCACACTTGCCCTGCAGAATCACAAGCACCTTATGGTTGATCATTTATTAAATCTTTATTTTATCATTGCTGCTTTTGTTCTGCAACAGCTGAGGTTGCTTTGCTTTCTGTTGTGTGGTGGGTAGCAGTGCATCTTTTCAGCTCGTTCAGATTTTAGCACCACAATGCTATCATCCTACTTAGTATTATAGAAGAGAGACTCGTGGAACCTTCATATGATCAGCTTGATGCTTTTGCCATGACCCAGGAGCTTCTTCTATTTTTGCCACCAATCCACAGTGTCATTTATTCTCCTGTGTCAAATCTGAGCGGAAAGTGTCCTCCCCCCCCTCCCCCTTCCTCCTCCTCCTCTTCCCAACTTTTATTGTGCCAGGCTGAGTGCAGAACTCTCACAAATCTGAATGAGGCCTTCAGTTCAAAGAAATTTGCTCTCCCATGGGAACATACATTGTAATCCAAGTTATGCCAGATGCTTTTGTTACCAAAGTCCTCGCCATAGTTTTTAAGTCTGCTGTGGGTTTTCCATTAGCCAAATGTCATAATTTTTGTCATATCGAACAGAGCATTGATAGAAACTGCATGAATCCCTTTCCACTCAAGAGACTGCTAGAATATATTGAAAATGTACCTATCACAAACTAGGTGGGCATTCCTTTTTATATATCTTTCTGTTTGCCAAAGACGGCTTGTTTTCTACAGTATATAATATATGTCATAACATTCTTTGGGTGACTGAGCCTTGGACAATTTGAGACTGGCAGGCATCAATTTATTTCAAAGGAAATTTCTTTTTGACAGGAACAGGCATTGACTTTATGTCCAAAGGGTTTATACTGCAGTAAGATTGACCTTTGCAGGCCTGTAGTCTTGTGGGTAAAATAAGTGATAACTCAACAATAAAAGAAAAATTACTCTGAAAAAACTATAAATTGTAATCCCAGTAGCACTTTTTCTTCTGCCCTCAAATATCCATTCAGGTTGCTGGAGGAAAGGTGTCTTCCCTTGTCTATCTATGATGAGAGGGATCGCAATTACAATAATTTCTATTTGAAATCCTTGGTGACAGAAATAGTTTTGGCCATTCTGGGAGGCATGAATACATTCCTAAATCTGCTTCCTCCCTTGTATTATTGTCCTGAGCTATACAGTTCAAAGCTGCTCCTTCATCATCAGATCCATTCTGGAAGAGACATAAATAGATAAGAAAACTGCTTAAGTAAAAGAAGTAAAATTAACACTGCACTTCTGAATTGGGTAGACTCATGTATGGCTTCTGTCACATTTATTTTGGCCTCAAGAAACATCAAATGGAGTACATTTGATGAACAGAGACCTAAATTAAATACAAGCAGACAGGGAACATAATACTGACAGAAATCTGATTGTATTTTAGATGAAACGGTCTTACAATTATTTTTAAATATTGTCATGATTTCTATTTGGAGTCACATTAAAGATATGTCCACCTAAATTTGCAGAATAATATCAATTCTCCAAGTGGTCTATGCTCTTTTTTTTCCCTTCAAAGCTTGCTCATTGATCTTCTGTGTGACAGATTATCCTTTAGTGAGCCCCCATGCTGCCTTTCAGGGTGATGCTAATTGAAAGAAATTTGTGAATTTAAAACAATGTGCTTCTATCAAAGGTGCCAAGGTATGGGAATAGAATGAATGGATAGTGAAGCAGTTGCTTTGCCATAAGCAAATTTTAAAAATGGTAGACAGAGTATATCAAGCTGCACACATAGTAATGTGCCTTGGGTCATACCTTTCACACAAGCCAGCAAACAAGGCAGACAAATTACAGTGGGCAGGCAGGAAAGTGCACATGAACTGGATGGGGTGATCAATGGGAAATATCTCGCCAATTAATTTCCCTGGAAAGCCAATAAGCAGGAACAATCAATCAGGTGTTTATTTTGGACATTTTGAAGAGAAGGGAATATTCCAGAAAAGTGAGGGTTTTTTCCCCCAGATTCTCCACCTTCTTTTTCTTCTTTTTCTTGCAAGTTGCTGCTTTTGGCCTGCCACTTCTCTTTCTCTGTGTTATACATTGAGAATCTTTTTTTTTTTAATAAAGGAGTTACAAGAGTTTGGGTTCCTATCTGATTACTCATTTAAGAAAACTTCTTGCTTAAATAAGTTGGGAAAATTATGTTGATCGATGATGTATACTTCTAATTAGTTGTGTAAGAACTGAGAAATATACTAAAGGGACAACCATATTGAAATTGGAATTCAATAAACCTTTGCAGTTGTAATGAGTATTTTTTGCCTTCTTCTGGTGGTTGTGTCCATTAGGAACAAAAATCCTGGGAAAGAGAGCAAAGATTCTCCTTGTTCCATTCCCCTATTCCCAATATCCTTGATGAAATGTGTGTTTAATACAAGTGGATCAATCCATTCTGGCCCATGTTAGTTTCACATTGGTAAATTCACACCTTCCTTACAAAATATTTCTGCATTAATCTGCATCTTTTAGAAACTCACATAAAAACTAACTCTGAAATGTTTTTGAAAATGTTTTCTTAAACAAAACATGTTTCTAAGTTTTGTTTGGTTTTAAAGAAGCTTAATTGGATCAGGTATTTTGAGGTGGCTCAGTTTTTCTTATTTTGTGCAAGTTTTACTTCTTTTCAATATAGCTTTACTTTACTTGTCATATTCATTATTATTTTTGCAAGGTCTATTCTGTTTATACTTACTGTAATTGGAATCTTTGAGAAACTATATATATACTTTTCTAAAAAGTATATATATACACACACAAACAAATACACAGTTTTTGAATGACAGATTAGATCCGTGATGGCAAACCTATGGCACGGGTGCCAGAGGTGGCACACAGAGCCATATCTGTGGGCACGCGAGCGTTGCCCTAGCTCAGCTCCAGCGCGCATGCACACACCGGCCAGCTGATTTTTGGGCCTTTCGGGCCCTCCAGAAGTCGGGAAATGGGCCATTTCCGGCCCCCAGAGGGTCTCCGGGGGGGTGGGGAAGGCCATTTTCACCCTCCCCAGGCTCCTAGAAAGCCTCTGGATTCTGGGAAGGGTGAAAAACTGACCTA
>JANHFK010001841.1:26556-38146 GCA_036250565.1 Sibynophis collaris | reverse complement strand
GCACCCTGCCCTCCAAGCGTTCACACACGCCCCCCCCAGCATGTACTCTCCCCCCGTGCATGGGTGGGAGAGACCCAAAGACCAGCTGGCCCGTGGGAGGCACCCATGCATGCGCAGGAGAGCTGAACTGAGGTGACAGTTTGTGTGCCATCAGAGAGGGCACTGCATACCACCTCTGGCACACGTGCCATAGGTTCTCCATCATAGCTACATACTGTACATCATACTCTTTTTTTATTTTATTTTAGGAGCTAGAATGGCCATTACAAACATGGGAAGTATTTTTCAGTCAATATGTCACTTGTGGTGCTGCAGCAGTTATACATACTTCACATCCCCAGTACGTAAAATAATCTACTTGTTCACATGCTTTGTTTTCTATCTTTATTGCACTATTGGGTTTATCAGGCGGAACTTGTGAAAACATTTCATTTTATCAACATGTATCAAAGGCTGATTTTGGCACCTTCGCTTGCTATAGTGCTAATCCTTTTTATAGTTTCCCCCCAAATGCTAATTAGGATAGCCCCCTTGCCAACAAAGGCTAAGCCCCTAATGATTGAACTATATGGATGCATAACAATGACTTACTATATGTAAAGCAAGTGATTGATCAACCATAGAACACAAAACAGCAAATATGTTTTACCGCAGGCATGGAATGAATTCATTGCCCTCAGAGTTTGGCTGAACTGGCTCCAGGCAGCTCACTGTCTAACCAAATGAAAAGCTAGAACTTCTGGATATCTAGGATGCAAAGTTTCAATGGACTTGAAGATGTTCAACAAGGCTGGTGCACCTTGTCCTTCTGTCACTTCTTTCATACCCACCTGCTGCCCCTTCCCCAGATTGTACACCGGTACTCTCTTCTCCTTTGCTTTGCACTTTGACACCATGGCTCTTCAATCTCTGGGTAAAAATGACTGATGGCCCATGCCCACATGCTTCTTTTTCCTGGTCATTCCAGCATCAGCATTTTCATCTCCATATCCAGTATTTTCATTACAATTCTCTTGATAGCACTGTGAACTGAATGCCATTGTGGTTTGGCCTTTTTCCCACTGTCTCCTATATTTTAATATTTGGTTCCAGGATATACAGTATACATGTTCTGGTTCTACCTCCAATATGCATATTCCAGAGTCATGTTTTTTGATCTACACATCGCCCTAGTCTGCTATTCCATGCATGAAACAGTCATTACAAATTGTTTTGCGTAATTCTCAAGTCTATAAATAAATCATTCAAAAAGAATGCTTTTCAAAAAGCATTCCAAAAAAAAAGCACGCACTAAGATCAGCTGGCCGACGTGCATGTAACCTCTGGAAACCGTAAGAACAGCTGGCGATGGAGCCCCCCTTGGCAGACCAGACTAGGCAACCAACTTCTCAAGGAGGCTAAAGCTACTTTTATGGAGATTGGTCATAGCAACAGAATCTTACAAATCTTATTGTTCTGTAACTCCTACTGTTTCTTATAGTCTAGTGCAGAGATGGTGAACCTTTTCGGCACTGAGTGACCAAACCGCATGCCGGAGCCCCAGAAATCCAAAGACCAACTGGCCGTTGCGCATGTGTGGTTTTCCAATTTCTGGTATGCACATGCACGTCGACCAGCTGATCTTCATGCGTGTTGGAGTGCCAGAAACCTAAAGACCAGGTGGCCAGAATTCGCATGCGCACCGGCCAGCTAGTCTTTGGGTTTCCGGGGCTCCGGCATACACGAAGATCAGCTGGCCGGCGTGCATGTGCACTCTGGAAACCATAAGAGCAGCTGGCAATGGAGCGTGTGCCCACAGAGAGGGTTCTGCATGCCACCTCTGGCGCAAGTGCCATAGGTTCGGCATCGTGGGTTTAGTGAATTGAAGAAGCCTCTACCTGAGCCACTTCCAAATGTTATTTTGCTGTGTTTTAAGAGATGCTTTAGTCTCTTTTACCTAGCAAATGGATCCTGCATATATCTTGTCAAGATCGTTTTCCTTATTCCTGACTTATATATACCCAAAGTTGAAATATCAACATGAAATTAAACATGGCTTCCAAGTAAGCTACAATCAAAAGGTTTTAATCATCATGCATAAAGAAAAGAGAGAGAAGAAAAAGCCAGGACCTTATATCTAGTCATCCTTGTGATCTGAATAGGCTCCTTGTGCTGACTACATATATTAAATTGTTTGGCTTATTCTATATAATGTTTTATAAAATCTGCATTCGAAGAATGTAAAAATATATATTCAAAGAAACAGCATGGTGTAATCTCAGAATCTGAGGTTCTACTCATCTTTCAGCTCACTAGGCAATTTTGAAGTAGTAATTTTCAACTTTCCTCACAAAATTGTGATTGTAAAAAAAAAACCCAACAGAAATGAGTGCCATATATGCTGCCTTGAGATTCTGAAGAAAAAAGCACATATAAATGTCTCAACTAGATGAATTATAAAAGAATATCAGCCATCCCATTTCCCAAAAAAATCCTGGTGCAGTTTTATTTTAAGATAATGTTCTTCACCTCTATCCAATAAATGACTTTCAGAGAGTGCACAAGGTCACATTTAGTCATTTTCATTAAAGGCAATAAAGTATTTCTTGGAATATTAGAAGCAGTTGGCTCGTAGAAAAAATAAACATTACAGTTCCACTTCAGAAATAGTATGAATTTGCAATTTGATCTACTAAATTAATGCATTGTTTATCATAGCACTTCATCTATCCATCAATTTGTGGGAAACCACCTTTTATAATAAAAATAGAGATTACATCATACTAAAGAATTAAAAATAGCAATATACTAAAAAAACCACACAAGGTTGATATAATTAAATGTCTATTACACTTAAAGATAAAAGATATTTAGCATACAGAATTTATTATTTCTGCCCATATATACAAAAAAATCCAAAAGATTCATCAATATTCTCTTAAGGAGCTTGTTAAATATTATGCTTCAATTCTCATTAGGTTCATATAAATAAATCGGTTTACAACCATTATTTATTATGTTATCCTACGAACACTACAAGCTTATACAACTAACATTTGGTTTGATTATTTTTTTACTATTTTAAATTGAAACTACATTGAACATCAAAAAGCTATCAAAAATAAGCTTGTTCAGACATGCAAACCTAATCTCAAAATGATAGGTAAATGAGAATGCACAAATACCACTCTCTGTACCGTCATAAACACTATCTATCAAAACTCTATCTATTCTTAGAATCTCCAGATTTTTGCAAAATAAGCCAACTACACATACAGAAGTTACAACAACATTTTACATGGAGAAGGATTCTTCAAACATTGAAGCATATATTATAGAAATCATGATAATGATTGTTTTGGAACAGAAGCATTGATAACAGATTATTTTTGTTAGCATAATTGAAAGAAGACAACTAGATCACTATGGACCTCAAACTCATTGACGATCTCATCCAGCACCCTTAGAAAGATCTTAAACAGGGTCTGGACTCTGGAGCACTGAGCCCTGAAGAACTTCACAAGTGAGAGGCCTTGGGTTCAACTCTCCCTGCCTGTGTAAAAGCCACCCACAGAGGACTGAGGGGAATCACTGCAACCCAGTACTATCCACCCCATACCCTGTTGATGGTCCAGAAGGATACCACGATCAATTGCTTCAAATGTTCAGAAGGATCAAGAAGAACTAGAACAGCCACACCACTCCCATCCCAAAGAGGTCAATGACCATGCAATTAGCACTTGTCTCATTACTATATTCAGATCTGAAATCTAATTGAAATTGGTCAGAAGCCCAACCACCTTTTCAACAACCTCTCCTAAAAAGGAAAGTTGGAGACTTCCTTATCCAAGGCTGTCTTTCTTAAATTTGTCATCGCTATCCATCTACCACAAGGATATGCCAGACAAATCCAGTACATTTTCAAGAGAGAGAAAGAAATGGGTGTTCTAATTTTGCAAAATGTATAATATTCATTTTGCCCAATATTTTCCACTCACAATGGGAAAATAAAAGCAGAGGGGGGGTGTTATTTCTGGTCTTGTCAGTTTGGGGGTGGAGATAGTGAGGGTCATAAGAGGAGTGCTGGCATATCACAGGCTTCGTTAATCAACATCACAATTCTTGTTCTTCTGTACACTAGTCAAAAGCTTTTAGAAGAGACAAAGAATAAAAGTAGACTTAATTTGTGTGCCTTCACCATCTGACATTCAAAGATGGACTGCCTATGAATATTGAAATTTAATTTAATTGATCTATAAATTAAAGTATACATTCACCTAAATCAGGGGTGGGGAATTATTGATCCACTAAGACCTATTGTATATACTTCAACTCTCAGAATTCCTGAGCCAGCCATGCAGCCTTAAGAATTCTGGGAGTTGAAGTACATAGATCACAAAGGGGCCATAGTTCCCCACCCCTGACCTAAATAGTTGAAATATATTCAAACTACGACCACCTAAGAGGTTCCTTGTGTCCATCATGAAGGACAGAAGAGAAATATACTTTTGTCAGAAACTGATCCTATATTTACATTTTAAAATTTGTTAACGATAACATCAGGGACTGAAGATTTTAGCAGGCATGGGGATGACTAAATAAGTTATTATACAACATGAGAAGGATTGTAGGAGGAGAGCTGAGTTACTCTATGGTGACAAAAAAAATCAGAACAGATCTGTTAGAACCTTTTCTAACACATTTTATTTAAAGGCTGAAACTTTCATGAACTGCAGCTCACTATTACATACAATGAATAGGTAGACTGATGATAAAATTTAAATTGGGGGAAGGTGGAAAGAAAAATGGGGAAAGGGATAGGAAAATGGTTTTGCAGATACAGGTTACATATAAGGACAGATTACAAATATCTTATTCATTAACACCTGTACTGTAAAAAATATGATTTCTGTAATAGAGTTATCAAAGTCTGGAATGCCCTACCTGATTCAGTTGTCTCAGCTACACATTTTCACAGTTTCAGTCACAAATTGACTTCCGTGGATCTTACTTCATACTTAAGTGATCAGTAGAGGGGGCGTGCATAAGTGCACTAACGTGCCTATTGTCCCTGTCATTGTATTTTTATTCTCTTATTCTGGTTTCATTTTTGTTTGACAAATTCCAATAAATAAATAAAAATAAATGATTTAAATATTTTGCTAATATTGGAAGTAGTCTTATAATTAACCAATGATTGATTAAATCAAATGATTGAGTAAATTACCGTAAATGTTTACTTATTTTTAAATGTATATGCAGCCTGTCTCACTATCAAGGAATTTTAATTCCTTATTATTATTTTCTTATTATTATCTTATTATTTAATTATTTGACAAAGGGTCAACGAAGATGATTTAGCCATATGGCTACTTTTTCTGAAGTTGTTTTGTTTTTAACATAATTAGGCCTATGTCTCTGTTTTTTTAATTGTTTATCAGTTTTGGAGTTGTGTTAATCTTTCAGTGCTGTTGCATGATTCATTTTTTCCTTTTCTGAGTTAGTTTAGCATAATAAAACACACAAACAAAAAAAGTGTTCGGAAATACAGCAGTATACACATCCAACTTTAGGTAAAAACTAACTATATAGGGCAGCAATAGTAAAGTAAATCAAGGTCACCCAAAATATCAATTCCTTACCTGTAGAGTCCAGCAGCATACTGGGGTTAAGACAAATTCCATTCCTGTCTTTAACTCAAATTTGTTTTTAATGACAGAACTTGTGCTTATAAACAGACTGCTGGACACAATTGTGCTTCTTCACGCTCGTGAAGACTGAAGACCCACCACTTTTTCAGGAATTGCTAAAATCACACAGCTTCAATGTTTCCTGAAAGCATTATGTGGTTTCAATTGCTTGTCAGCTTGAAAAAGGAGAATTCTGTCCACCATTCTTAGTAATAGGCCATTTGTACGTAAGGGTTGTCCTTTAATCAGACATTCTTAACCCAGGGACAGCCTGTATAAAGTTATTTTTATTCAAGCAATGAGGACAGTTACTTATTACAACACAGTTCTAGGGTGGGTTGGTGAGCAATTTCCCTCTATGCATAAAAATATGTGATTATCAATAGAAGAGAATATCTATAGCTCAGGATTGAGCTGTGGATCCCTTGGCACTCTCTGAGCTTAATTATTTGCAGACATTTTATTACTTGACTAGAAGAATAGTGTGGTTTGATCTCTGTTTATATACAGTAGCTTCTCCTGTCAGTGTTGATCAGCGTGTAATGTTTTCCCTTGGAAGTTCCTTGATTAAGCTATTCTTTATTGCTTGTTTGTCTGAGTTGGTAGTTCCTTAATTAGGTTATTGTTATGAAGATGTTAAGGCTAAGGTAATATCTGCAAACAAACAACAGAGCTTAGAGAGCACCAAGGACTCCACATGTGAAACTGGCCCGTCACAGTTATCTTGCAAATTTCTTATCAATTTCTGCTATGAAACATTCTTAAAGGAAATGACAGGAATGTCAAAAAACGTATTAATAAAAAGATTACACCCCATCACAAGAGATAGTACCAGTACTATCATTATTCCAATAAGACAAGGTACAGAAGGAGCTTTATATCTAAACTTATTTTTTGGGTCATGGTTTGAGTATATGTTTGAGTGGACTTCCACATTACAGGGCCTGCCCCAGTTGCCACACGATTTCTGACTTCAATTTAAGGAGTTCCTTTCTTCCCTTCATGACAGAATGAAAGAATGAACAAATAAATGGATAAATGAATTTGATTCTTATAGCGAGTTTTGATTATGTGTACATTATTTAAAATTAATGATGGAATTAAAAGGCCGATTAAAAGGAAAAATGGTAATTTGTACGCCAGGAAATACAAATTACCTATAAATGTCAGAATTGGGAGGAAGAAGGTAAACGAAGTATCAAGAAAGGCAATTTTCAAGCAATACAATAAAAAAGTTGCGGCTATTCTCTTGACATAATTTTTAAGAGTCCTTTTTTCTCTTTTTTAAAAGTATATTATTTTGTAAACACCACTGCATCTATGTGTACTTTTCTTCCATTAAATTAATATAATAAAATTAAAAATAATTTTCTCCAGATAAGTGAGGGCATTCAGTAATTGCAGCTTTAACAACTGTTCACTGAAAATGGTAGAGCTCCTAATTTAATCATTGGTTTTCTTGTCTGTAATAGGTCACTATAAACCATGACCAGAGCAGTAATATATTATCTATGGATAATGATATAGTTCAGGATAAAAAAAGTAGGCTCGAACTTTTCAATGGGACCTTAAGCACAATAGGATCCTGCTTTGTTGAGACCAAATGAGGGTAGTAAATAAGATTCTATGTCATGTTGTAATTCAGGGAATTATGATCTGGAATGTCATTAACTCATTAAAGCAATACTTTCCAACATGACAGAATCCCAACATTGATGGGACTTCAATTTCCATTCCCTACAGTCATCTTGCCCATTCTGACAGAGGTTATGGGGACCGCAGTCTGATATCTCTGAAAGCTGCCATAAAGTTGAATTAAATATAGAAAGCACTTACTCATATTGCTGAAGAAAAATGAAAAAGAGCAGGTGGGTTAAATAGCAGTATGAAGGAGAAAAATACCAAACTGCTGAAGAAGCAATCCTGCCAAAAAGTTTTTAATGATATTAAAAAGAAAAGACATGCCAAGAAGTTTTTTTTAAAAAAACAAACAAACCAAGAACAGCACAACTTATGCATTCATCTCCATATAAACCAGTACAATCAACTCTTGCCCTTCACTTATAACTAAAGACTAGCATTTTACTACACTTCCTTTTTCTCAAAGCAATTTCAATCTATATTTGACATAACATCACCCACATTTATTTTCTACTTACGAAAGAAAATTAGTTCTTGCTAAAAATTTCTGATTGTTAAAAATCCCCTGACCTCCAACAGAGGAAAAATGCATGACACATGGTCTTAGTCAAAATTATTTTCCAATCTACACTTCCCCCTTCACTTTGCCAAACAATATCCAATCCCCATTTGCCTTTTCCAAAGCACCTCATTTTAGATGCCGCCATGGACCGTCTTCAGTTTCAATTTTCCTGGGAAGAAACCTGGAGAACTGCTACGTGTTCTGCCAAATTTCTGAAATTTCTGCAGGTAGTAGGCAATTTTTCTCTGCTGTATCTGTCCTCTCTTGTTAGAAGATAAAGATGTCCTTAACTGCAAGGGAAACTCTTCTCTTCTCCTTTACAATTGCTTGTACAAACATCCAAAGTCTGTACAGTAATAAAGTCTCAGAGTGGCTATGCAAGACAGATGTTCAGCATCCCCGAAGCGCTGCAGCATATGCCTTATGTAGAGAGTCATGGGTGGCCAAGAAACCTACTTTTAAAATAGGAAGGAAAAATCCCAGGGGGATACTTTTTTAAATGAAGTTCTAGTTTCTTGTTTTGGCCCACATAAGTCCAGCTTTTCCATACTACCCAAACACATATTAAGAATAATGTAAGCCATAGAGCTGTAACTGAATTTGCTTTTCAACTTTTGAAGAAGTTCAAAGCCTTTATTGTCATTGTACATCATGTACACAATGAAATTGGTTTAGCTTCTACTAGTGCAGTCCATACAAGAATACAAGACAACATGAATAATATAAGAATAATCCTTATACAAGTAGTTGAGGGGGGGAGGGAAACTAGTCATACATTTCCATATTTACGTCATATTCTGTGCAACATTTATATTACTCTGGTGTATGATCTTATGTCATGGTATATGCATACTACGCACTACACTGTCACCAGTGAAATTCATCATATTAATCCATTTATGGTGCTATATTGTATCTAGGAGTCTGACAGCCCATGGGTAGAAGCTGTTTTTAAATCTGTTTGTCCGGCTGACTATTCTTGTTTGTCTTCTGCCCGATGGTAAAAGTGAAAAGAGACACTGGCCAGGGTGTGAATCATCCCTAAGTATCTTCCTTACTCTGCTGAAACAGCGAGACTTGGCGATGTCATCCAGTGGTGTTAGGGGGCAACCAATGGTTTCTTGTGCCGAATTAATCACTCTCTGTAGTGCCTTCCTGTCCGCAGATGTTAAACCAGCGAACCATACTGTTACACAGTATGTGAGGACACTTTCTATGGTGGACCAATAGAAAGAAGTCATCAGCCGTTGTTTCACCTGATTTTTCCGCAAGACTCTAAGGAAATGAAGTCTCTGCTGAGCCTTACTAACCACCAGGGACATGTTTGTTTTTCCAGGTGAGGTCTTGACTAATGAGCACTCCCAAAAATTTAAAAGAGGAAACCCTCTCCACACACACACATACACCCCTTGATATACAGTGGGGCAGATTCCTCTCTTTGCTTCTGGAAATCTAGCACCTCCTTTGTCTTACTAGTGTTTAGATGTAGGTTGTTTTCTGAACACCATGTGGATAGCTTCTGGATTTCTTTCCTGTATGCTGATTCGAACTTGGATTTGTCCCTAAAGGGGCTGAATCAGAAAAGTGAATTCTATTATGTGTTTGTTAAACTGTGCATGTCCATTCCTTAAAAAAAAAAAATTGCAACGACATAATGCACAGAAACTGTGTTTCTTTTCCCTACTGATTTCCAGTATTACATTTCTCTTCGCTACCAATAATCCTAAATATTGCCTGCACAGCAACACTTAAATTGAACATCAAAAACATTGTTGGTTTTGGCAAACAAAACTTAGACAAGTACACCAACAATTTTTCCTCTTCTCTTTCTTTGGTTTGGAAGAAAAGCCTAGTAAACTACTATCTGCCAAAGTCTTAGTCACAACTGCTGTTCTGTCATTAACTTGAGATATCATTCAATAAATGTATGGAATGTGTTAAATGTCTATATTATCCCTCTGTCTATATTATCTTCCTTACCCTTTGGAAGAATTTTCATAGCGATCTTAATGTAGGATAAGAGGAGAAATTTATTATTTTTCAAATTACAATAGATAACATTTTTTAAACATTTGGAATATTCAAAGTATGCCATGACCACTTATAAAATGTCTTCCTTGGGAAAGGTTTGTCAGCTGACAGAATGGCTGCCATAATAGGCATGGACAATCATAAGTCACTGGTTACCAGGTGACGGAGTAGTAAGACTGGTCTGTGTTCCCCTCTCTAACTTCCCAAATGTGTCCTACATTTAGGGGAATAACAGTACTGGAGGTTACCATAGTATAACTATTTTAAATAAAGTTAGATCCACAAAGAATTAAACTGTAATACATCCGTTAGACTGTAATTGCCATAAGATTTCCCTTTGCTAATATACCATATAGGGGTTTTATTGTACCCAAGCAGTTCCCAGCCAGATGTAACTCCTAACAGCTGACATTCATCTAAGAGGTGTACTTGTAAGGATTCCTACTGTTATCTGTAAAGTAGTTATGAAGAATGAGGCTAAAATAATTCTCTTTAATGATGCCTCTAAGAATACTTTAAAGATTAGCAAGGCTAAGAATGTATTTTTATCTTCCTTAGATATGGGTTTTTTATGAAACATACAGGTTGTAAAAATACATATTGCTTCTTTGTAGTGCTGTGATTAATATAAATTTGCCTTTTTCACAGAGCAGAAAGCTATTGTGGTGCAATATAGTATGTTTAAAAAGGTATCTTTTTATTTGGCATATGTTATATTAAAATTTGGATTAAACAACTTAACTGCAGATTGTCCATAACTGTAGTGCAACCTGAGTTATAATAGAGAATTTAACAAATGAAATACTGATGAGACAGGTGTATTTTAGACTCGGTTGCTTGACTAAGCTTTTAGGATTGGGTTCAAGGATTCTTTGGAAATGGATCTTCTTAGGGCAACCTTTAAGCCCTTGATTGCTGTAGAAACAGTAAATATTCTATTACAGGTAACAAAGTTTTATGTAGCACCTGAGAACATGTAATATGCCACTCTCAAAAATGGCATCTGAGGTGGTTTCTATAAGGATAAAAGGATTTATAACAACACACCAGCATGAAATTCCCCAGCTAGAGCAATCTTCTCACTAGCCACCACATAAAAAGGAAATGCTTCTTTCGTCTCTGTGATGCACAAAATACCGATAGAAGACTCAACTTCACTATTGGGCTGTTAACTGAAGTGCAAATTGTAGTTAAGAATGACCCCTGCTTCAACGGAACGTTTATAGTTTCAAATCACTGAAATAAAAGAGACATTTTGATCTGAAGTCCACATATTTCAAAGCATTGTAAAAAGCACTTTAATGTGAAAGCACTCTTTTGAAGAATGTGGACAATAAAGGACAAAAATAGTAGGTTTCTTCTTCAGGCTCTACCTAATAGTGGGGAAAGGGGGCAAAGTATCTTCTAAAAATTATCAGACATGTTACATATGTGTCATCCCTTACCTTATGCAAAAACAAACAAACAAACAAAAACACACAGTGCAAGTTGTGGCAAATCACAGATGGCCTCAAGCCGAGGGAACAGGATAGATCCAATTATTGAGTCTGTCATCTGCACATCTGTAATTGTCTGGTTTGGTTCAAGACAGATACAGGATAATTAGAACTGCAGAAAAAACAATTGCTACCAACCTGCCTTCCATTGAGGACCTGTATATTACACAAGTCAAAAAGAGGGCTGTGAA
>JANHFK010001840.1:190911-205922 GCA_036250565.1 Sibynophis collaris | reverse complement strand
TTATGTACACTGAGAGCATATGCACCAAGACAAATTCCTTATGTGTCCAATCACACCTGGCCAATAAAGAATTCTATATTCTATATATTCTAAATTTTGCCATGGCAAAAGGGAACAATTCTCTCACACAGTTTCACATTTCTATATAGTTCTTATACAACCCTTATTTTTTTCTCCCCTAATTCTCATTTGCTTGCTTTATCCTGCCTTAATAGTGCATGAAGTATAGTAAATAAATACCCTATTTCTCCCCAAATAAGACATCCCCTGATAATAAGCCCAATCAGTGCTTATAATTAAGTGCATGGCAATAAGGCCAAGTGCTTATTTCAGGATTCAGAAAAATATAAGACAGGGTCTTATTTTCGGGGAAACACAGTATAAAGCAATAAAGAAGTCAAGGCAATGAATATACATAGTATTCCTTCCTCCTCTTGTTTTTCATCAACAACCCTGTTGGGCTGAGCATCAATGCCTGCAAATAATTGGGCCTAAATTATCCCTGTTTGTATTATTTTTGCAAATAGATGCATAGATACTGTTGCATGAATTAGAGCAGTGGTGGGATTCAAATTTTTTTACTACCGGTTCTGTGGGCGCGGCTTGGTGGGTTTGGCAGGGGAAGGATACTGCAAAATCTCCATTCCCACCCCATTCCGGGGGAAGGATATTGCAAAATCTCCATTCCCACTCCATTCTGTGGCCAGCCAAAGGTGGTATTAGCTGGTTCTCTGAACTACTGAAAATTTCTGCTACCGGTTTTCCAAACTGCTCAAACTTTCCGCTACCAGTTCTCCAGAACCTGTCAGAATCCGCTGGATTTCACCCCTGAATTAGAGATGCCAGAGACTCAAAATACATTATATAAAAAACAATGACTTTGTTTGGACAAAAACGAAAACCCTGGACACATCAAATAGATGTATGATTTCTTGTTTGTTTGTTTTTAATCACAGTCTCTGTGACTTATATGTGTCTCATATTAAATAAAGGTCAGCAATTGCTTCTGGAAAAAACACATAAACAAATTCTTTTTTTTTTCCGGTTCCAAAGAATGAAAGCAGATTTTACGTTCAAGGCAGAGTTCGTCAGCAAAACACTTTGTAAAGTGAACCACTGGAGCAAATTCAAAAGATCGTACCGAGTATCAATTGCCATCTCAAGAAAACCATAACTGAAATGAAGCAAACCGTGAATCTCCCCATTAGGAGGCCTTTAGGAGGTTCGTTTTTGCCTTGTGTACTACCGCTTTACTCTTTGTGGGTTTTCGTTTTAACACATTGCCAGATCAGTCGCAACCAGATGGTTGCAGTGTGCGTGACATAATAAAGCAGTAGCTCTAGGCCTCACTTGATCACTCTTGCCATTTGGAGAGAGAAAGCAAAACTTCTAAAGCATTCTGTTTACTTATATAGCTCAGAGTATGCGGCTGATTCGTTCTTCACTTTGCGCATCCATGCTAAAGGAATACACCTGGTTCAGACAGAGGTGGTATTCAGCAGGTTCTGACCAGTTCTGGAGAACTGGCAGGGGAAATTTTGAGTAGTTCAGAGAACTGGTAAATATCATCTCTGACTGGCCCCAACCCCATCTATTATCTGTCTCCCAAGTCCCAGCTGATTGGAGGAAATGGTTTGCAGTATCCTTCCCCTGGAGTGGGGTAGGAATGGAGATTTTACAGAATCCTTCCCCTGCCACACCTACCAAGCCACTCCCACCAAGCCCTGCCTACAGAACCAGTAGTAAAAAGTATGAACCCCACCACTGACAATATACTTTGCTCAGCAGTTCAGCAAAGAGATTCTACCTCCCCATTCCCTCAAATAAAATTATTAAGAATACAGAGAGAACAATTAGATAAGTGAAGTAGTACTTAGGCTGATCACTTATTTCCCTGTGTAGTTTTTCCCTTATTTAAATCTCCTTGGAGCTGCTCTTAGTATAGATAAACTGATAAGCTGCGGCTCTTTCTCAAATGCTCTGTATTGATTTGAGATACCGATGATTGTTTATAACGTAAGGAACTTATATTATTGAGATTCCTATGATACATCCCATTTAGCCCTCTTTGTCCCTGTAACTCTATCGATGCTCTTAAAAGAAATCACTACAGAAGTTTCATTTGTGAACATCTTTAAAATAAATAGGAATGGAATAGGATGCTGTTTATATGCATGTACTGTATCATTGATTTTATTAAACTCTGCACAAGACATTTCTTAGTAGTTTACACATTTAGTAGCATAGCCATTACTACCAAGAAAATCAGTAACTCAACCTAATGCTATATTTCTCCTGGAGAAAATTTACTGATGTGTTTAATAAGAGTTGACACTCACTTGATAGCACATAATAATAATCAATCAATGATAATTAAAACATCAATATCTTTATTGAGACAGAGGGGGAAGAGGGAGGAGAAGATAGATGAAAGAGAGAGAGATTAGGGGAGAAAGAGAGAGGGAGGTTAGGGGAGAAAGAGAGAGGGAGGGAGGAAGGGAGAGAGAGTTTACATTTAGAAAACATTTAGTTTACATTTAGAAAACAGATCACTTTCAATGCTATAAAACTGAGTGTTGTCAAAATATGGCATTATATCATTTTCATTGCTCCCAAATGCCAAACACAAAAGGCAGGATTCAGACTTGTGTACAGCACTGCAATCATTACAACTTTTACCTAAGAATAATCTGTATACTTGTGATTTGTTAAAGAAGGAGTGCCACAAATATAATCATTTTATTAGAACAAATTGGAAATCCCAGATATGGTTTTAGCCCAATGAAGCATGGATTGTGAATAACTGGAATGTCAATCTCTGATACTGGTTAGTAACACAGCTTCTCTATATCTACAATAAAAGCTGCACTTGAAAAAGAGAATGAATAATGCACTTGAATAATGCACTTGAATAATGAGAGCCTCTCATTATTTTGTTCAGTTTAGTTTCTCCTTTTATGCAAAAGTTGTAACAAAGTTACATGTGAGTGTAGAACTATTTTGGCAGGATAAATTGAGGACTTATTGTAGTACCTATGAATATGCCTACAAAAGGAGCTCCAAATGGAATTAATTACTAAGTCTTCAATACATTAGTAATTGCGTTGAATATATCTATCCTAGTCATATTGTGCAGAAATAGCTTATCTAAATCATTGAAATTCGACATCCCATTTGCACTCAGAAGCTAAGCAGAGATCTGCCCAGATAACACTTGGATGGGCAACATCCACTCAATAGCAGAATTGTAATCTATTTTGGAAGAAGGCAATGGCAAGCCATTCTCAATCTGCTGTATAGAATATTGCAGGGATGTATCTGTAAAGTCAGGGAAGGGAAACTCCAGACATTTTGGGTGTGCCTAATATGCAACAGGCTTCTTTACTAATCTGGAGAAGGTCTCCACCATTTGCTTTTATTATTCAAATGAACGCCGGTCATTAAGTAGTCAGGGCAACGTTTTGTCATCTCATTATGTCAGGAAAACTACACGAAGAGAAAGACCTAAATTCCTTTGTTCTTTGCAAAACCCAAGACAGCAACATCTTGTGGCTGACTTGAGAGTAAGTAAACAACTGTATAGAAAAGGCTGAAATCTGAGAAAGAGAAAGCTAATGAGAGATAGAGAGAGTTGTTGCTCACCTTGCTGGCCAAGATCTGACGCTGGGGCGGAGTAGATCGGGTGAAAAAGAGTTTCGTCCCACCACCAACACTACCCTCCGCCAAAGAGGCTCCTCCTTTCCAGACTTATCCCAGTCAACTTGCGCACGTGTGCGCGTGTATCAGAGTCAGCTGTGCGAGCACACGTGCGCGCGCGCGAGCCCATCTGAAGGGAGAAGAGGCTCCAGTGGGTTTATTCCTGCACAGACTTTCTTTCCACACTTCTTTCTCTCTCTCCGTTCTCCCCTCCCTCGACCTCCTTCTCCCTCGGCGCTCGATGGGGGGAATGCGGTGGAAACCGCAGAAGGAGTCAACGTTTCCCCAAGGCTTCAGCTTCAAGGTGCGACGGGTCCTTCGCTTCTCTCTCAGCCGCGTCAGGCAACTGCAAGGATCCCGTCCTCCTTCGGAAACTGACTAAAGAGAGCGTTGGATGGGACTCCTGCCCTTGGGTGGCTTCCTCGCTTAGGAACGCGGCTTCGCACCTAACTAGGTGGTCAGCACCAGGGACAGCTCCGGGCGCCCATTCTTCCCGCGCCTCCATCCTGCGTTCTGACTCCTGGCGCTTGCTAGCCAGACGCCAGGCGATTAAGGGGAGTGAAGGTCGGCCACGATTATGGAAGGGGAGAGCTGGAACCAGAGCGAGCCCAACAGCACCCAGCTTTTTTGCGGCGGACCCAATGGGACTCTTGGGGGACAAGGAAGCAGTTTATGTTCTGGGGTCAACCCTTCCCTGATCACAGCCATAGTGATCATGGCCCTCTATTCCGTCGTATGTGTAGTGGGGCTCTTCGGGAACTTCTTGGTCATGTATGTCATCATCAGGTAAGAAGAGCGGGAGGGGGAGAAGAGCTGTCCGATTGGGGGGGACAGCAAAAGGGCTGTTGAAGCAAAATACGCACGGAGGGAGGCTTGGGAATTTGATGATGATGATGATGATCCACCAAAGTCAAAGAAACGGTTCTGTAGTTGGCTCTATTGGATCTGGACAAGCTAAGTTGCAGAGAAATAGACGTGTAGTTCTTCTCTTGCTAAAACTCCAACGGCTTTTGTTGTTGTTGTTGTTGTTGTTGTTGGGGGATGCTCTCTCTCTCTCTCTCCAGAAAGAAATTATCCAGTGGTTCTTCCCAACAATTCTCCCCATAAAAGCAAGCTAGCTGCATTTGGGATCAAATCCTACTAAAGAGCATATCTATGAGTCTCCATAATATAGTTACATGTTTTAGGTCTTGGTTTCAGTCCCAGAGGATTGATATAGCATCTCCATCCTGGCAAATACAAAAATACAAATCTGATTGTCAACTAAGTACATTGTTAAGATCCAAAGACATTTTGAAAGCAGTAGCAGTTCTTCTAGGATGATTCTGAAGAATAATTTCTAATTAAGTTGTAGAAAGGATACGGGTGTTCATTAGGAAGTCAGAGACTGAAAATCTTTGCTTTGATGTAACTACAAAACAAAAATGTGTGCTGTGGGGCAAAAAAAGCATTGCTGTTCCAAAATGATCATTTGTGCAGCATAAGCAGTCAAGGCAAGCAAAAGTTATTTCATGTTAATAAAGTTGTTTATGTGCCTGAGAATAATGTAAAAAAAAAAAAGTTAAACTGAGTAGCTCAGACTATTTCTGCAACCAAAATCCAAAATCAGATATAATGAAATAGAGTAGAGGAGGTATAGAAGGAAGTGAAATATGTTAGAGAGGCATTGGAATTGCAGTGCAGTTCCAACAATCAAATCAGATGTTTAGTTTCCTATTTCTTTCCTCGTCTGAACTTTGTGCCCAAAATCCCTTTCCTTGTATCGTTTAGGAAATTCTACTAAAAGAGCCTACATTCGTTTTCCCAGCAAGAGTATTCCTCAGCCAAAGAAATGGCAAACCGGTCTTCTGCCACAAAGATAATTATATCCATTGGAAGTTTCTGTAGTGGAATCTGCCTCATATTTAAGGATATTGGCTGTCTGTTCTTAATGAAAGGAGCCATGTTCTTTTGTATGTTTTTAATAGGTGTTTGGAGTTAAATTGGATTTGTTTAATGAAGGCCAAGGAGAGAAAAAACTACTTCTAGCATTCCACAAATGTTTCAGAGAAATGAGTTACAGCCAATATCTATGGGAACACAGCACCATCTATTGAAATGATGGATAACAACAGGTGGAAACTGTTGCTTCTGGGAACCAAGTTGGGGAGGGGAGGGAGACTTCTTTGCCTTAAGAAAAGAAAGGGAGGGGAGAAAAGGGATGTTTACTGTCCAACATTTATCTCCATTTCTTTTTTTTTCCAAGAAAAAAAATCTTTCTATCTTTCTCATCTCTGCTTGAAAGTAAGGTGGGTGTTCATTTGTATTTAAATGCAACCCATTACAACAGATTAAATATTGGGGGATGAGATTGGAGTTCTTGCCATCCTTTAGAATACTAGAAACTGGCACTTCCAGCTGGTGACAGCTGTTTAATTCCTTATCTTCGCTGCCAGCAGGACCGTGTTGGCTGGCAAAAAGCTATGCTTAATGCATGTAGATAGCATCATCTGAAGTGAAGTGAAGACCAAGCATAAGTAGCATGTCTGGGCGGTTCTTTTCTGTGTCACCAATTTTCTATTTTTCTTTTCACTTGACGCCGAACCTTTTGAAGCTACTGAGCAGGTGTTGTTTCCTTCTGACTAAATGTCTCCCCCTGGTTTTGCTCTCCTTGGAACAGAAACAGGAAACAATTGGAGATATTTTCCGACTGCAATTCCTATCATGCCTCACCATTAAGCAGGCTGGTGGGAGTTCAGGTTCAATAACTGAATGAGCCCACGTTGCTCTTCCTTGCCTTAGATGACTTGGGATTTCCTCAATAGGTCCATAATGGCTGTAGAACTATTGACACAATTTTCTTTTTGCAGAAGGATAGATTACTATCTTTCTAATGAGCCTTCGGGTGATTATACAGGATTCTCATTGATGTCTTGCAGTAATTGAGCTCGTAGTTGATATTGCAGTAAAAGAAGTGATTGATAGAATTATTGCAGGCCTATTTTTCCCTCCTTGCATAAAATAAATGCTTTTTTAAATAAAGTTGTTAGGGTACCTTTGATATTTAGGTTCAGTTCTCCACTAAAAATGGAGTTCCCATCTAGACTTTGTTTCCTTTCCCTCTTGCCTACTGATAGAGGATTTTTGAGGATAGAATAGAGTTCTTTGGAGGCCGGGTGAGGATAAGCGAATAAAAAGATAAATAAATAATTGTGAGTTTCCTAACACAGGATCTTTTTTCAGACATAAAGTCAAGAAACGGAGAGATCAGATTTCATCTTATGTCCATTCCAGCGGTGAAATCTACTTACCTTCGCTACTGGTTTGAGTGTACTCTGCGCCTCTTCTGCGCATGCACAGATGGTTTAAAAAGGGACATAATGATATCGCTGCGGGTGGGTAGAGCATCCCGCCACCAGCGCTACTGGTTCAGAGAAACAGATAGAACCAGGGGGATTTCACCGCTGGTCTATTCCCTTTTCTAACACTGATGCAAAATGCATCTGTGAGATTATCATGAGCATGGCATGTGTTGTGTGGTTTGCAAGTAGGGGACACCAATTCCCTAAAATAAATAAATAATTAATTAACGTCCAGTAGTTAATATTTCTGGTTTCATAATCTATATACACTTTATAGGAGACCATTTTCATTTCTGATTAAATCAGGAAATCACAACAGGGAGCAATTAGAATGTCAGCTAGCAATTTGATAGCTCTCCCTGGGGATGCAATTACAGCCTATAATACTCATTGACTGTTGTGAAATGTCTGCTTTACAGACCTTTAAACTATCAGTCAGAAGTGATTTCAAATGTAGGTTGATGTGTAAAAGGAATAGGCCATTTTAGAAATATGCGGAAAATAGTAATACTGCACACAATTAGTAATTATAAAACAAGTAGGCCTGGAATGGAATGGGTACAAAAATCTCCTGGAAAAATTATTTCAGAAATGAAAGTTGAATATTGATGTGGAGTGCTCTGAGGTACTTTTTAAATAAGTTTTGATATTTAAATGGCATGTGACACTGAAAAGGAGATAGCTTTCTTCCATTGAAAAAAATCAATGAGAAACCACCACAGCACAGAGCATGAGACATGGGAAAGGACTGTTCAATGTTTCCCTTTCTTTGCCATTGCTACCATTTGCCTGGCCAAGTTAATTTTCCATCGGTGGAAACAAATATTTGGGACTTGCATCTCTTTCTTCTAGAGGAGAAAGCAATTTTGGAGTGGAAAAGCAGCCTAGGGGGAAAGGATCAAATAATCCTTTCTCCTTCCTTCTGCTCTAATCTCCCTTCCTTCCTGTTCATCAAGCTATCCATGGCTGTTTTTCATAATGTTACCAATCAGTTCTATAGAGTGGTTGCATTTACAGTAAGCTTTATCTTCCCCACAGACATATTCTAAGACATAATGCTTCACCTATGATACCTCAGCTTTAAGGTTTGCATGATGCTTGAGTGTGGCTTACTTTTACACTAGCAATATAGATATAAGATGTAATAAATGGTGGCAATTACTGTTTTATGAGTGTCAATGACATTGTGTGTACCTGAACATATGTGCATGCATTTAAAATTCTATATGTTTGATAAGGTCCTGTTTATTTTAATAAAAAAAACAACTGCTAAATTGTTTTCTCATAGACATAGCACTCAGTTCAGTAAGGGCAATGGCCACAATTGTATGATAGAACCATACTTACAGATTTATTTCTGAGAAATATGGAATGCTATGTCAAATAATTTAATGGTGATATTTTCACACAGCTAAAAATTCTATTCTGGACACTAATGAAAGGAATTATTTACTTGGTGTTTCAAATACTTGCTGCAAATTCAGCAAGGATTATCCTAACAGCCTAGCAACTGTATAGTGTGCATATTGATTTTGTGAAAATATGTGCTGAAGTCACCAACATTTGTTTAGATTAATGTTTAGGCTGTTTTGGTGCAATGCTGGTAAAAATGACTCTTGTGCAAGGGGGCATAGAAAGTTTGTAATTCAGGATAGGTGAACACTTTTGAATAATAGTATTTCATCATGTCAACTATAATTAAACCATGGAATATGCTAATACATTCTGTGTCGATCATTAATTAATTCACAGTATTAATTCTGGACTAATTCTTCTCCTTCCTTCTGCTCTAATCTCCCTTCCTTCCTGTTCGTCAAGCTATCCATGGCTGTTTTTCATAATGTTACCAATCAGTTCTCTAGAGTAGTTGCATTTACAATAAGTTTTATTTTCCCCACAGATATATTCTAAGACATAATGCTTCACCTATGATATCTCAGCTTTAAGGTTTGCATGATGCTTGAGTATGTCACAATGTTGCCCTTAGAAATCAAATATTGTGCCTTGGGACATCAGTATTTGAGAATAAGACGGTAAAGATCAGTTGTATTGATGCCCTATTTAAGAACTTCTCAAAGGCAACTAGATTGCATTGACAAAAACAGGATGCCAAATCAGAGTCCATGCACCTTTGATACAATCTAGGAGAAGTAAATGATGGAAAGGGAGGGGAATTCACGTAAACCTTTGCCTAAATTTAACAGATGTCTTGTGACAAATCTAGACACCTCCTTATTTCCTTTCAAAGAGAAATAAAGGGATTCCTACTCCTTTCTACTTCTTATGTCTTGGTAATCCAGATCAAAAATGTTTAAAAACCAAGATCTGAAGTATCCTAAATGAGATGGCAGGTTGTCACTGAGGTGGAAAGGGGTAGGACTGTCTTCATTTCATCTTTGAAGCGAATAATGAGATCTCTAGATTTATCAGAAAAGGTTTACATGATTTTTCCCCTTTTCCATCATTTATTTTTACCACGGTGAGTTAATAGTGGGTATTTTTAAAAGCACCCATGGGCTATATATTGCTTATGTCTGATTTAGATAAAAGTATATCTGCTAGAAGCATGATCAGATTTTCTGGTGCCTTTTAAATCCTATCCATAGGGAGGATGTTGTGCATTTATTTCTTTTGCTATGCTACTATATAGTTGAAAATCTACTCTGTGTATCACACTGTTACCTAACACAGAAACACCATTTTGCATGCTCTCAATCCCTCATTTTACTTCTGTTTCCTCAAGAGACATACCTGTGGCTGTGGCTAATGTTATTTCTTCTAGAGCTCAAAGTTACCATCTGGCCCAAGGACATAAGAAACACATAAGACATAAAAGCCCACATCATTTCCGCAGTCAGGAATATAGTCTTATGGCAGTTTTCGTTATGACATTGCAACACATCAGTGGTGGAATTCAAAAAAATTTACTACCGGTTTTGTGGGCATAGCTTGGTGGGCGTGGCATTACTTGGTGGGCATGGCAGGGAAAAGGATACTGTAAAATCTCAATTCCCACCCCACTCCAAGGGAAGGATACTGTAAAATCTCCATTCCCTCCCAATCAGCTGAGACTTGGGAAGCAGAGAATAGGGGCGGCGCCAGTCAGAGGTGGTATTTACCAGTTCTCTGAACTACTCAAACTTTCCGCTACTGGCTCTCCAGAACTGGTCAGAACCTGATGAATGCCACCTCTGCAACACATATTTCACCATTTGCCTTCTTCCTGTGGAGTCTCAAAGGCTCCATGTGAAGGTATCTCTAGAAGATACAAATGAATCCTTGAAAGGCCTTGTCATGGGTGGTGCTTTTGAGACACGCAGGAGGAGGGGAAGTGATGAATTGTGTGTTGTTGTTGCAATATCACAATGAAGAGTCTGTCCATTGGCATATTGGTGGGTGTTGTTGTAATGCAAATATGAAAGGATGGAGCTTGTATCATACACTTTTCGTTATTTTAGTCTCATCATTTTGGTTGGGAACAGACCCATATACTTTGAGAGTTAGACTCCAACACTGCCTACTATATCTTAAAAATATATTTCTTTAGTAATACGTAGATTAAAAAGGGCAGGTGTTGGATATTATTTCTGTGAAAGCAGTAGCTCACAATTTAGATTGGCATTATATCGTATAGGCTATTTTCTTTTTTAAAAACATAATTCATGGCTATATTTAAAGGCAGTTTTTGGCAGAACTCAGATTTCAAATAATTCCAATGATGTTTAAATGTTAGGTTTTAAAGACAGCATTGCACCCTACTGAGAATTCTGAACTTGATTTCCCATTATAAATTGCAGAGAATATAGGTTTCAAATACACATGAACACCATGGCTAAAATGTCATTTTTTCACCTTCTCTTGTTTTGCATGTACATGCCTTGGCTCAAAACTGAAGCATACTAACTTGGGAGAGGAGTTCAGCTAAGGACAGAGACTGCAAATTATATGGATTGCATCCAGAGTTCCAATGAATGAAATTCTACTCATGGGACACACCCATTCAAACAGAGAGGAAGGGAATTTCACAGATTTGTGCTTCCTCACAAATTGTTCTTGTTGAATGAAGAAGCTTTTGGAACAATACTGGTGCAGAACTATAGAGAATGGAAGGATTGGGGAAGTCATCTTTCTTTGTTAAAGCCTCCATTGCAACTCAGTTCTTTATTCATAAAGGTTCTGTGAGTCACAAAAAGATAATCTGGATCTAAGTGAAGTTTAGTTCTTGGCATTCCATTACAGTGTAACATTTTACAAGACGAGAAGATATATTAATGAGTTACAGTACATAGGCCATTTCATCCAATATTATGCTTTCAAGGACGTGTATCCAAATGATGTGAAATCTCACAAGTGAAGCATGATGTTTGTGACCCACACAACTGATTTTATTCCCAAATGATAAGAGGGTAATTCTTTTTCTTTTAATTGAAAAGACAATGCCATGTCAGGATAACAATGCAAATAAAGCAGAGCCAGAGAGAGATCAATGGTAACTCTTAACATATACTCTAGTAACTATAATTGTACTATGATCACAGTAGTTACAGCAATATAACCCCCCAAAAAAGAAAGAAAAGAAAACTTCAACTAAATTACTACTTACATTAGCATATGTACAAATTTTTCCATATCATATCCATAGTTTTATACATCTTTGTTGCACTGACATTCATAAACTTCCCTCCCATTTCTACATCTTGTCTCTATCCATTTATACAATTTATTCCATGTCCTGTAATATTTCGAGTCTTCTTTATCTTTAATTTTTTAAGTTAATCTGTCCATTTCAACACAATCCCAAATTTTCCTAATTATGTCATCATCTGATGGGGTGTTGCTGCCATCAATAAGTGTAACACTAAATAAATAGTTGCTTTGTCATAACTTTCCGACAATATACCTAAGAGGCATGTTTCTGGTTTGAATTCAATATGTTGCTTAGTTATCATTTCTAGCTATTTATGGATTTTCTCCCAGTAGCTCCTTGTTTTCTTACGTGTCCACCACATGTGGTAATATGTTCCTGGATCTGGTTGCATTTCCAATTCGCAGAGGAGTTCTTATACATTTTGGCCAATCTTGCTGGCAGCAAGTGTCATCTATAAAAGATTTTATAAAGGTTTTCTTTATAGGCCGTGGCCATCATCAGTTTTTAGTTTCTCTTCAAAAAATTTAACCATTTTTCTAATTCTATGTTGTATCCAAAATTCTTTGCCCAGGCAATCATTGTTTCTTGATAAGAGGATAATTCTGAGTAGAATATTTCCAGATAGTAATAGCAAATCATGGACTCATCTTCCATCAATTTATATCATACCTTTTAAAAGCCTTCTAAGGCAGCAGCTATAACCATATCTTGTGGTAACAATTTTGATGGCTGAATTCATGTATCATGTTAAACTGTTATGCTTTTGGCAGAGCAACTGCAGCTTCTAAATGATGTTTTACGATTTAAAGTGCTGTAGGATTCCACAATATTGCAATTTATTTCAGAAAACAGAGTTAAACAAAATCTGGCTAAGCACAATCTTGAAACTTGAATTATTACCGTCATATCTCTATCTTTCTCTCTCTCTCTCTCTCTCTCTCTCTCTCTCTTTGATCTGATGAATCTACTGTCTATTTGGGAAAGAAAAACTCAATCCACTTAAATTAAGAACAACCTACTAATTGCCTCAACACATAAAGTCTTCCAAAATAAATAGGCCTTTGAAAGACTATCTATGGCAGGGTTTATGGAAAGGTTTACATTATGAGATTTTGAAAAAGAGGATCTGAGCGGGCCCTTATACTGTGTGATACACTGTTTAAAATTGTATAGGAAGATTCTCTAAAGCAGGTCATTCCTAAAAGGCGAAGCACTATAAAAATAAATATTTCCAAGCACTTATTTCAAATATGGTTTGGTATCTTGTCATTTCCTGGGACTAGGAGACCAGCATCAAAGCCTTCTGCCTCGGTTTTTTTCTTTTTAGTCATCTTCAGTGGAAGTCACACATGAAGTTCATTGTACAATTTATTGGATAAGCATAACAAAGTTCTTATGCCTTACCCACCACAAATGTCTGGAGGCAAATTGTTCCACTGATTAATTATTAATTCATTAATTGTTCTCACTGTCAGGAAATTTCTCCTTAGTCCTAGGTTGGATCTCTTTTTGATAAGTTCCCAACTGATACTTTTGTCCTTCTCTCAGGTGCTTCAGAGAATAAAACAACCCCTCCTCTCTGGCAGCCCTTTAAATATTGGAAGACTGCTATCAAGTCACTCCTAGTCCTTTTCTTTGTTAGACTAGATATTCCAAATTCCTGCAACCTTTCACCGTGTGTTTTATCCTCCAGTCATTGTTATTCTCTACACTCATTCTAGAGTCTCAACACCATTTTTTGTATCATGGTGACCAAAACTGGCATTGGCCTCCCTCCATGTAGATGTAGTTCAGTTGAGAAATACATGTTAAGTTTTGTTGGTCAGCCAGTTATGAATCTATCTGGTAATGATACTAACTAGCACATTTTTTTATCTTATCACAAAGTAGGCTGCAGACCACTAATTTAATCATTTTGTCAAAGACTCCAATAAGGTTGGTCTGACATGATATGTTTTTGACGAATTCATGGTTTCTACATAGGTGTTTGCAGATCCATTGCTTGATTATCTTTTCCAGGATCTTGCCAGATTTCCCTCCGTGCACGACTACACTGTTAGAGTTGCAATGAAGAAATACATTGAAGAAATATTGCCTGTCATTTAGCTCCTGTCATAAATACATAACAAGACCCATGAAACAGAATTGTGAGAAAGTAACAAAGAAAAAAATGTATTTCTTTATATAAAGACTCTGCTCATAGGAAACCCATTTCCAAATACAATGCTTGGCTTCCTTATCTTTTCCTATTCCAACCTGGCAGCAATAAAATAATATATGCATTGCTTTACAAAGAGGATGTCATATCTACTTTAACAGACTGCCACAATTCTTTCTAGGAGGAAAAAAAGGGACAGTTTACTAATATAAAACAAAACAAATGGAATACATCCGAACCAATTATATAAAATGCAATATGGAGAAAATGGGGAAGAGCATTAAAATGGTATTTATCCATATATTTGTTAGATTTATGTTCTACTTTTTCCTCCAGCAGCTTCCCCCCCATGCCCATTCCCTCCTCTCCCGTTTCCATGGCAGCCAAGCAAGCGATAGCGGAGAGACTGACAGGCAGCTCCTCAATGTCCATCCCATCCTCTTTCAGGCCAGGCTTGATCTCCACCTGAGGAGCTCTCGGAGGGGTCCTGACAGTTGTCCTCTGGGCCAAATCAGGCAGCACCAGCGCTGGACGCTGAACCTTCTTCCTGACCTCCACTAGAGCTGGAGAAAACTTCACAATTCAACTCTCCTCCACTCTCCACTCAACAAATCTCCTCTCATCCAATTTGTCTTTATATATCTTCCCCAGGGGCCGTGACATCACAGCATTGTCTATGTTCTCATTTGGGCAGCTGATTCATGACTCAAGGGGCCTCTTATTTTTGTTTTTTTAAAAATAATATTCATTCAATATTTACATCTTTAATATCAAAGTTACATTTTGACAGCTTTCCGATACCTCCATCTTTAGTAGTGTCCGTACTATTCTTTGGCCAACTATATATATATACATCAGGGGTGTGTTCTAATTTTTTTTACTACCAGTTCTGTGGATGTGGCTTGCTTGATGGGCATGGCTTGATGATCATGTGACTGTTGGAGTGGCCATGTAGTCATGTGACTGGGTGAGTGCGGCCAATTTAGCAGTCGATTTTGCCAGGGAGCAGAGGGTTGGACTAGATGACATCTGAGGTCCCTTCCAGCCTTTCTGTGCTGCTTCAAAGCATCCTTTGAAGCTGTGTCTAGTGCCAGCCAGGTTTATGGTCCTCCCTCCCTCCTCCTCCTCCTTCCTTCCTTCCTTTTCTTTCTTCCTTTTTCTTCTGTGG
>JANHFK010001840.1:97647-116602 GCA_036250565.1 Sibynophis collaris | reverse complement strand
GTCAGCTATCATATTCTGGACCTGACCCTGACTTCACAGGACCTTCTAGGTTCATTTAGAATTCAAAATTGGCTTGTCCTTTTTTGTATGTGCAGGAATATGCAGTTAATTATAAAGGAGGCTGGCAAACCTCATTTTTAAAAATCTTGTATTAGAACTGCAAAATTTAATTGGCTTCCACTTCTCAGCAAGTTGAATTTATTCTGCACTAAAGTTATGGCCTTCTCTGCAACCAGAGAATCAGCACTATAGAACTGAACATATCTTGCAAATTACAGCAACCACATAAAGAAAGGCTAATTTTATGGCCAATTCTCACCAAGAGTGGCACCCCAAGGACAGGCAGAGTCTGACCAACTGGGAAAGCCTCATTCACTCATATATTTTGCCCTACTTCCCATTGTGGAACTGTAGCACTGAGAAACTGCTCCCTTACTAGTGTGTACAAGAAAGTACATCAACACTTAGGGCTAAACACAGTTGAACTTTACTGTGTGCATTGTTATATCCAAAGATGCTTTTTCAAAAGGCAATTGGACTTGGTTTTTTCCTTGAAGACGTTTCATTTTTCATCCAAGAAGCTTCTTCGGTTCTTGGATGAAGAACTGGAGGGAACTGAAGAAACTTCTTACATCAGAAGCGAAACGTCTTCAAGAAAAAACGAAGTCTAGTTGCCTTTTGAAAAAGCACAATTTGGACAATCATGACCTGGATGACTGAGAAACTCAGTCCTGGATGACTGAGAAACTCCATGGATATGCATGATTATACAGGCATGAATTTTTCTGGTATATTTGCTGCATGCATAGAATCTAAAAAGACTATATTATAGTTTAGATCTACAAAATCTCCTACTGCCATAATGGTGAACCTATGGCACGTGTGGCCAAATCGGTGGGCATGCGAGCGTTGCCCCAGCTCAGCTGCAAGCATGCCCAGCTACTTTTCTGGCCATCTGGGCCACTGGAAGTCGGGAAACAAGCTGCTTCTGGCCTCCGGGGGGGGTAGGGGAGGCCATTTTCGCCCTCCCGACTCCTAGAAAGGCTCTGAAGCTTGGGGAGGGCAAAAAACCGCCTGTCCAGTACCACCGTAAGTCAGCAAATGGGTGATTTCTGGCCTCCGGAGGGGTCAGTAAGGCCGTTTTCACCTTCCCCACACTCTTAGAAAGGCTCTGGAGCTTGGGGAGGGCAAAAAACAGGCCTACCAGGCCCACCTTGCCATTGCATGCCAAAAGCGGGGGGAGCACGGGGTGGTGGTGGTTACATGCGCATGCAGGGGGTAAGGCGCATTGACTTATGGGTGTGGGCAAGCGTGCATGCGACCCCTCCCTTCCCCCCGCTTTTGGCACACTACGGCAAAAATGTTAGCCATCACTGTCCTACTGTATCTAGTCACTTTCCTTGTACAAATATTCTTTGCAATGGGTAATTGTGAGCAGGTATTTTTTCTCCTTTTCAGTGATGCAAAGAATTCAAATGCAGTTGGCCTGGGTGGAACAATTGTTCTGCTTTCTGTATTTTCTAAAATAGAAGAAATATAACTGAAATTTGCATGCCTACTGCCTTCTAAAGAGGTGGTATCTATTTCTAAAGAATTCTATTAAGAGATCCTTGAAATATACCCTAGAGAAAAGAACTATTATGGGCACCGAATTCCTACAAACATAGTTCCAAGATTACCTCAGAAATCATATAGTTCTAGATTTCTGCAACTCTACTTCTGTGGGTAGATGATATTTCATGAGATATTAATGGACTTTAGCCCATCATCAGGTTCCAAGAAATTTCTCTTTAAAAAATCCGGGAAATTCCAGGGCCTGAAAGTTTGAAACTCCTAATAAAGTCCAATTTAATGTCAGTTTTTTTTAGAGCAGTTCCAATAGATGGCTCTCCAGATTCTGTTTGAAGATCTCCAGTGAAAAGAACATACCATTTCATGAGGCAAGCCATTATACTGGTTGACAGCACTTACCACCAGGAAATTTCCCATATCTGTGCTTATTCTATTTCTTCCCATTGGTTTAGTCTTGCCCTTTGGGGCAACCAAATAGTCCACTCCCTCCTCTATATCACAGCATTTTAGATATTCAAAGGCTGTTGTTATATTCTTTTCTCTTAGTCTTTTCTTCTGAAGCAACATACTTGTAAGACTTGTGTTTTGCGCTCTTTTCAATCTATACCCCATCAAAGAAAACATATTGCTTGAGTGATGCAAACATCTCCATAATAATTCTCCATGCCTCCCCCTCAGAATAACCTTTGAATTCTTTTTCAGAACTTTTCATCTAAAAATAGTAAAATCAGGATTAGACTTCACCATGCCTCATCGGTCTATTTACAAATTACAAAAGATAAATCTTCATTCAATGTAAGCATGTCCAGCATTACTCCACTCTTACAGTTGGAAGGCAAAGGCTAAATGGGAGTCCAATCAGGATTACACATTAAACGCCAGGTAACATCTGAACTCAGGACTTTTTGACTCACAATCAGTACCTTTTTCTCTCACAATTACCTTTTTCTCTCTTATTATTTTCAGTGTGTACCTTCCAGTACCTGCTAGCTAAACTGGGAGAGGTTTTAAGAAACAAGATTCCTTCTTTTGCCACAGCAAGTGGCTTCTGCCTCAACTTGCAGAGAAATTATCAGCTTGATTAAACAGATATATCAAAAGCATGTTAGGTCCCTTGTCCAACTTGTTGAAACCCCCAAGATAACTTGCTAGTCTTAGAAACATCTTCCTCTATCATTGTATTTGAGCTGTTTAAATTTTATGAGAATTCTCTGTGATAAGACTTATCCAAACCTTTATAGATAGTTCTGAATTTCAGTTCCATTTGAGTTTTTGGGGAAAGGTGCATGGAGGAAGTGTCTTTCCCTTTATAAAAGTAGAATACAGGTAGTTCTCGACTTAAGACCACAACTGAGCCCAAAATTCCTGTTGTTAAATGAAATGTTTGTGAAGTGAGCTTTGCCCCATTTTATGACTTCTCTTGCCACGATTGTTAAACGAATCACTGCAGTTGTTAAGTTAGTAACACAGTTGTTAAAAGTGAATCTGGCTTCCCCATTTGACTGCTTGCCAGAAACTTACAAAAGGTAATCACATGATCCCCAGAATGCTGTGACCGTCATACATATGAATCAGTTGCCAAGTGTCTGGATTTTGATCACGTGACCATGGGGCTACTCCAACGCTAGTAAGTGTGAAATACGGCCAGAAGTGACATGTCTATGGAGATTCTCAGTCATCCAGGTCATGGTTGTCCCAAAGGTGCTGGAATGGAATCCTTCCATTCCACATCATTCAGTCAGAGCTGAAGAAGCTTCTCAGATGAGAAGTGAAACATCTTCAAAGAAAAACCAGAAAGTCCAGTTGCTTCTTGAAAAAGAAGACCTTTGGGACAGCCATGAGTCACTTTTTCGGGGCCGTTTAGTGACTTTGTACAGTCACTAAATGAACTGTTATAAGTCGAGGCCTACTTGTGAATATTTTTGATATAATGGGAAAACAAACAAAATAAGGCATGATGACTCCAGCATTACTGGAGTTTATTGAACTGATACCACTATCAGGTTGGGTGTCTCATTTTTGGCTCTTGCCTACAAGGCATATTATGTCCACCAGCTCCATTTAGCAGTTTGAATAGAATCTAAATGGTTTTGGCTTCATAGATAATGTGAGGCCTATTTTCCAAATGTAAAAAAAGCCATATTAGTTTCAAAACTAACATTTTTAGTTGATAGATGCGTCATGAACTTCTCAGTACAACCTGTGGAAGTTTAATCCAATATTTGAAAGCAATGTAAAACCTACCTTTTTCTTTTTCATTGCAAATACTATATTCCAAAAGAGGTTTTTTGGACTAAATGACCATGACCAATCTAATTAACAACGATACATTCACAGCTGTCCTGAAATCATCTAAATGAGTTAATTAAGTGAGATAAGGTAACAATAGGTTCGTACTCATTAGTAATCATAACTAAGGGAGTAAATACTGAATGACCTCTAAATCCAAATAAATAAACTTTTAAGAGAAAAATACAGCACAATGTCATGTTTAAATTATTTTTAAAATGAACGCTCTTTGTGAAACTATATCAATACTCTTTTCTACATTAAAAACAACAACACATTCTTAGTGGTTTTGCAAATTCCTCCTTCTTCCATAAATGATTTCCATTTCAACCCAATGCCATGGAAATAATTGGGACAGACACGGTTTTGTCTACCAGTGTTTTAACATAGCAAACTGTTTTAACAACATTGTCATTTATCAGAACTCAATCTTTATAACACAAACAACATCAAACCAGTTCAATCTTGACCCACCATAATGCTCCAGAAAGTCTGCAGGGTTTTAAAACACCACTTTGGTTAACAGCTATTCAATCTTTTTTTTTTCCACAAGAAAAGATATACTCCTTTAGTTTTTACCATTGTCACTAAAAAGGCGTATCTGTGACATGTGGTGCCAATCTATGTCAAAGGGGATCAAGACTGCAGCAGTTAAGGCAAGGATAACTCAAAACAGCACTGAGGTTTTAATAATTGGGACTGTACCCAAAATAGTCATGTTTGTGGTGAACCGGAAGAACTGAAGAAAGCCTTCTCTTTCCTTAGAGCTGTGTTTTCCGCAGGCACTTGCAAGTTGCATAGTTTTGAAGCAGTATGACACCTCCTCCTTTTTTCTTCCTTGGTCAGAATTGTAGCTTGGAGGCTCTTCTCTCAGTGCTACATCTGAGTAGCTGCATAGCATCTGAGCAAATGAAAGGCCATCTGACCTTAGGCCAAAGCAGAGACTGCTTCTGCCCAGAATCCATTGATTTCACATTAACAGTGACTCCTGAAGTTCTCAACCTGGACTGATTTCTCTAGAGGTCTACGTGGAAGTTCTCTTCATAGGTAGGTGTTTTTTGTTTTGTTTTAAATATCTTGAGATCTCCTCTGCCTCTCCATTAACTCCCCTCCCCTCCCCCAGTGAATCTGAGATAGCAACATCAGGAAAAAGAAGGATTCTCTGAAGGAGGAGGGAGAGGGAATAAAAGACATAGTCACTAAATAACTCTTTAGGAAATAGAGATCCCTCTGACTGGAGAATAAAAGAAGGCACTTGGTGAGACATTCAGCCACTTTCCATCCAATCTACTCAATGAGTCAATAACCTCAACCTTGTGATCCAGCTAACTAGCAAAGAGGGTTCTGTGGAGGAAGATTTCGTGGACGTGGTCACAGGCGGCCTTTTAGCAGCTTCCTCCTGGAAAGGGATGGTTGCGCTGTTGTGGAGATCTACATTAACAAAACACCTGCTTCCCCTGATGTAGTCGGCGCCTTTTACTAACTGTTTTTCCGCCACTGGTCTAGGAAAGGGATGCTGCAAAGGGGAGTTTTCTTCAATAATGGGTGGGATTCTTTCATTGCTGAAGTATCGGCAGAGAGCATTCTCAGCTGGAAAATCAAGCAGAAAAGTCATAAGAATTTGCATTCAAAAAGTTTGCAAAGACTAAGCAGTTTTTAATATTATGCCACTCTGCAGCAGACATGGTAAAAATGATTTTCTCTGTCCGTTGTGCAGAAGGAATATAATCTGAACTGGCCTCTACATATTTTTTTTTAATATACTGACATTCTTTTTCTTAATCCGCTAAAACCTAAACCTTAATCATCAGGAAATGCACCAGCCCAAATTTAAGTTAATGAGTAAAGTTTCTACTTTAGGAATTAATAAACTATACATAAATGCATTCCTTCTTAAAATTCATTGTTGTTTCCTTTGGGAAAGAAAATAAATTGAAACACACGAATTGCAAGGAACATGTTTAATTTCTCAGTCTTTCTTTTTTTAAATTCTTTATTATTATTTATTTATTAATAATATTTATTTATTATTAAAACCAAAAATTTGTACATGGTAGAATCATCTTGGCGATATCTCCGCCAAACAAGATATAGCATAGCTTTCTTGTCTTTTCAATATACATCACTACTTATTTTACAGATACCTATTATATTACATCTTATTTTATTCTATACATCCTTCTCCTTCTCTAATCCAACTTCTATTCTTTGAATTTACCCATTGATAGAATTTATTCCAAACTTCATGGTAGTCTGACTCTCCTTTATTTTTCAGTTCTAAAGTCAATATGTCAAATTCTGCAGATTCAAGTATTTTCTCTATTATTTCCCATTCTCTCGGTATGCTTTTACACTTCCAATGTTGAGCATACATAATTCTTGCTGCAGTTATAATATGCAGTGGAAAGACTCTTTCATTTACCACTACTGCTATCTCCATGTCTTTTCCTTCTAAAGAAGCTTCTGAAATACAGCAAACTGAGATTGCTTCAAAATCTGACACAGATACAGTGATGGAATGATGCACGCTTGCATCCTAGTGTTTGCTGCAAGCATGCAAATCTAACTTCCTGCATCATGGTGCATGTTTTGGACCTGACACATACAAATATATACACACATCCCTTGCAAATACCAATGCTCTGACAAGCTCTAGGAGACAGACATTTTCCTATTTCGGCCCAGTACTTAAGATTTGCTAGCTGCGAGCATTTTAAATAGTATTTTATCAACAATGGAATTCCCAACTCAGTATTCATCTCAAATGAGACATTAAAAACAGCATTTGTGCAGAAGTCCACAATATCTGCTAGGCTAAGGGCCACAATATGGGTGACAGCAAACTATATTGTGATTTCATTTACGCTTCATTAAAATTAAACATAGGTCTTGATGTGATTACTCTCCAATCAAGCATTTCATAATTTCCTCAAGCTATCACATTAAAAATTAAAATTTGGTAAACATTTCCAGGGTGTCTGATGCATACACCCAGGCCTTTCGGGAGCCACAGGCAGCCAGGGTTGTGCACTTTTACTCTCAGAATAATAACAGGTTATGACATTAATATCTGGAGTATAAAGTATCATCGAAAGCACCTCTCCTATTAGATTTACATAATATAAACTAAGAGTCAGTTATTGCTTTGACATTTGTCATAATAATGTCTAGTTTGCTGACCCCAGGAGGCTATCAGATTAAATGAATATGATGCCTGTTCCTCTCTGCTTGGCAAATGCACAGAGGGAAATCTAACATTAAACTGCAACGTGGACCACAAACAGACATCCTCATTGGGAAAAGCAACTGAACTTCAACAAGTTCTTTACCTTTTCTCCCCATCGCTCGCGGCTTAGAGAAAGATTCTGCAGCTCCTGACCAATTTCCATCAGCAGGCATAGACAGTGGGCGAGGTTTTCCTAAAAATCACAGATAGTGTTACTGCAAAGCTTTTATTAAGTTATGTGTAGGTTGGTGCTTTTTCAGCTTGGTTGTTTTCTTGCAGACATTTAATTACCAGGCTAGGTAACATCATCAGTGTAAGATGGAGATATTTTTGCCTTGATGATAATAAGAACCCAACACTTCAACCCTGAGCTACATATACTCTCCTCCATGCGATCTCTGTGATGGCAATTATTGTGAGAATACAACTTTAAACAAGTTCATCTAAGGCTAGCATCTCCCATCAAGAGACCACTGGATTCTCACAAGCAAGACCTCTTTACTTCCTAATATCTAAAGTTAGACAACTTCAGTATATGGAAGTTTATTTAAATTAACAAAATTCTATAAATATTGATTTACTAGTCATTAATAATCTGCAGATGAACTGATAATTATTTTTGTTTATTACATTAATTTGTATGCTACCATAGTTAGCCTACAGCAAATAACATAATAAAAAGCCATTAAAAGCCTACCCAAGCACCACAGCTTGAAATAATTCCCAGATCTAAAAAATCCCATGCATTTATCCCATGCAACTCAAAGTGAAATGAATAATTTTATATATACAGAAAAATCTAGTTTTATATATATATAGTAACATCTTTGCACACTCAATATCTACAATGTTTTCACTGAATAATAAACAGAATTGTTTCCACATCATTTCACATTTTAAAAGGATGCAAAGGTGTTCCTATGTCAGTGAGAATAAGACTGCAAATGAAAAAGTATAAACTGCAGATACATAGCAGAGCTTATATTTTAAAAACCTTTTAAGTATTTTTCATAATACAGTATTTCCATCAGTTACAGATTCTCTACGCTTTAGTCTTCTAAAAAGGAAGAGTTCTTAAAAGACTTCTTTTTAAAAGGTTAACCCTCAGAAGAAGAAAAACTATATATAGTTGCAGAGTGTTCTCACCATAAGATGGAGTTTTCTCCCTCATTTTTGCTAGTGGAATATTTGTTTCTCTTGGATAGGCAGGCAATGGATCAGTATCTATCAGAGTAAACCTTCGTCTTCTACATTCCTGATCAAGGAAAGAATTAGGAGATTCTGCACCTTTAGAACCAGGGAGAGGCTGTCTAGGTTTATTGCCTCCTCCATAAATGAAGTTCCCCTTCTCGTCCCTGAAAAGATATTAGATTCAATTAGCAATATAAACAAAGGGCCTGCAACCCTGAACCCTGAACAATTCTAATGCTATCCAGTTGCTACCTGAGAGATACCGAAAAGAGTAAACAAAGAAGGAAAACAAAAGGAACTCGGAGTTCAGATGCGTGCTGCAATTTTGCAAGTTGCAGGGAAAAATAGTAAACGTGGGACAGCCCCAGAATTACATTTTCTTCTATTCTGTTTTCTTTATAAAGTCCCTAGCTTTTACGGTGCAAGCAACAGCATGTTTAAAGATAACTCAAGATATTATCACATAGTACTCAGACAGGCGACTGAATAAATCTCTGTGATCAGAAGAATGACCTAGGTATTCTGCAATTCAATTGTTCTTCCCTAATATTGGCGGCAACTCAATAAATCATGCAAGAGACCTGACTCATAATTTTTCAATAAATTACACAATGAGAACCTATGTATCATTTCCTAATTTATAAGGAGCAGAAGAACTCAATTTTTACCTTCCTTTAGTGTTCTATTAATGTTATATAAGATTTAAAAAAAAATCTTATATAACATTAAAGTATTACAAGGATTTTAAAAATCCTTGTAATACTTGACAGGAGTACTAATCAGTAAAAACAAGGGAATGACTGATTAGTACTCCTGTCAAATATTATAAGGATGAAAAAAACCCCATAAACCTTTATCCTTTTTATAGGAAGAAATGCTGTGCACTTTTCCATCAGTATCTTCAAGGTGGCTTACTTTTTCCTTTTACAATACGTAAAAAACCAGTATTCAAAATCAATTAAAATGACATCCCAAGCTAGCAAATTCAAGTAATAAATAAAAAGTTGAAAAGGAAAGACAGGATGATTTGTTATCAAAAGCCGGAAAGAATGAAGCCATTTCAACAAATCATTTAGAGATGTCAAAGAACTACTCCGTAAGACTGATTCTGACATCTTACATTTATTTTAAGTTATTGCTGAATATCCAGGTGAGGATATCCATATGCAGAGTAAAACAATACTTAAAGAGTAATTTGCTTCTGGGGACATAAATGATTGAACTAGACTTCTCACCCTCCCACTCGTATGACAGAAATGTATTTGACAAATCTCTGAAAAGTAGAATTTGAATGGAGTGCTCAACATGTAGCCTTTTTCTCCGAAGCAAAAAATTCCAATTGAAGCTTTACCATGTTGCAAGTGTTGTGCATGAATATGGTGCTTAATGTAAGTCTCCACTGTAACATCAGAAGACAATTATCCCCTTGCACTTTTAATGACTTTGGAATGGTTATTTCGGTTCCCAATTCACAGTCTTGGCATACAGCATTCTGTATCTCAGAGGCATGTGGAAGGCGGGTGATCAGTTTAGATGGCAGTGTGATCAAAGCTCCACCCCCAGAATAGAAGTGGGACCTTCTGACAGTCTTCCCAGTAAACTGGACAGGAAACATAACCTGATGATTTAATTCTACTTTATTGTAAGGCTACATTAACAGAATCCAGCAAGTCTAAAAGAACAAACTACCCACTGCCGCATTTAACTATTTGATCCAGCGGTGAAATCTACTTACTTTCGCTACCGGTTTGGGTGTGCTCCTGCGCGGGAGCGCGCATGAGCCTCTTTTGTGCACACGGGCCTCTTTTGCATGCATGCACCTCTTCTGCGCATGCGCAGAACCTTCTGCACATGTGCAGATGGTTAAAAAATGGGACGTAATGATATCTCGGCAGGTGGGCGGAGCCTCCCGCTACCGGTGCTACCAGATTGGTGAGCCAGATAGAATCGGGGGATTTCACCGCCGATTTGATCCATTAGACTGGGTTCTTCCTAAATTTTTCTCTGACCATTAAGGCACTGAGGGCTCCTCTCTCTCATGTCTGATTATTTCCTAGGCAAGACTTCTTTCCCCTTGTTCCTCAAGGCCATCTACACATTCCACTACACCATCTCTTCTGCAATCATGCTCACAATCTTGCCTTTCTGACATGCCCCAAGAATGCCCTTCATTCTGAAAAGCCAAACCAATGCTAGCTCTAAACGGCAAACTATTTAAAACATTTACGAGTGAAGAGATGCACAGACATTTGCATCTCTTTTTATTTGTACATGCTTTTTTTATTTGAGTATAAATAAACGTGGTCTCCACTAAAATCTACTGTAATCAGGCCACTGCAAATGCTCACGTCCTTTCAGTCTTGATGAAGCAACTAGTCATTTCAGCTGCTTAAAGTTATTTCAGCACACCAACTTGGATTCAAAAGCTTTAGAGGCACAACCGTTTAGAAAAAAGAAATGATAACATCTAGTGGCTAGACAGGAACCTTTTAGGAAGCAGGGATACATATTGGACAAAATTTAAGAGTTTTGCCTACCCCTACCCCTGATACAGCTTCTACTAAAAATTTTCTAGGAATTTCTCTTTGTAGCAAAACCCTGTGCTATAATTCTATCGACAAATACTTTTTCAGCCAACAGAAAATAACACTGCCATACATTTAAGAGCTCAAAACTGTATGAAACACAAAGTAAATCCTGATTACAACGAAGTAATTCATCTGGAGAATGAATGCAAAATAGCCAGATAATAATGAGCGGCTCTTTTTAAGTAATATGTAGCTGCTGGCATACCGAGGTGCGTAGGGAACAGCTGGTGGTGGAGGTATATAAAGATCCAGAATAGCTGGTTTCTCTTTCTTTAGTGATGTCTCCTTGGTGTTTTCTGATGATTGAGCTGGGTGTAGGCTGGTCTACAGGGAGAAGATACAACAGTTCTTAAGTAATTTTAAAACTACAAAATGCAGTCAGGCCAGTTCCTCTACCATATGCTTACGTTATTCTCCATTCCCTATTTTTATCTGATTCACTGGAAACAATGATTTCTTTAAATACTTCATTTTAGGATAATTATTCTTGGAATTTTATCATATGCTAACTACCTAGGATTGTTGATAATAAGGACATGCACAATATTTTAAAAATAAATATCCCATCCCACACATAAGTGCCTTTCATTTTTTGTGTTCTATCATATTGTACTTAGGTTTGGCCAAAGTCTTTAAGCCAAACAGAAGCAGTTTTAGGAATTACTGTTTTATACAGAATTGCTTTAATAAAACTAGGCACAAATTAAGAATTAAGCATTGGGCAGAAGTTCAGGTTCTACCCTGCTAGAGATAGATGCTGTCTGTTGATGGTTCAAGATTGTTAATCAACATGAAAACCCAAACCTTCCCAAGCATTTCCCCAAACCTCCTCAGGCATTCCAATGGTTAATCTCATAGAGTGATTCAGTTAGAAACTAATGTAGAATCATACCTATTTAGGATCTGAACTATATGTAGAGGAAATACTTAGAATCTAACTGTTAGATTCTAAGTATTTCCTCTACATATGGTTCAGATCCTAAATAACTTGCAGAAGAATATAGATTTTGTTCCACTCTATAGCATGGATATTGTAAAAGAAAACAAGATACTGTATTTTAATTTTTAAGACACACTGTTTTCCTCCATGGATTCTTTCTTAGAGATATCGAATTCCCCCTTCCCTTGCCATTATCTGCTTAGACCCCAAAGAAATTCTCTTTGAAAAGATTTTAATCCCCATATCTTCCACACCCTTTTCCCCTCCCGGTTTCACAATGCCTCCAATTTTGCTAATATCAGCAATTGGCACTTCAAGGGAAAACAGCGTAATTCAGATAGGCTATAAAGATTAATCTTTGACAAATGCAATATTTGGTCACAATTTTTCTACTCTGCAACTATCCACAGTTATTTCCTGAATTCAACTTTCCCAACGGAGTATAAACAATTCAGTTTAAATAGCCTTTTAGATATCCACCCCAGTTAAGAATGTCCTGGGAGTTGAGGAAAAAAACTATACTTCCCTATTCTTTTATTTCTTTTGTGCAGTAAAATGAGATTACTATAAAAGGAGATTTCATTTCAATTAAAAAAAAAATGGCTGAAAACTATTTTGATACAATCAGTCGTGATCTATCAATGATTAAATTAGTTTTTGGTAATTATTTATTTATAAACATACACACACACTTGCTACTAATTAAACTAATGATACTAATATATCTCAGTACATTTCAGACCTTTTCATTGGCTCTCTATTGGAGACAACGCCTAGTTTAAACAACTAAAGTTTTGTCTTTGGAACTCTTTGATCACAAACTCCTTGGATTTGTCTGTCCTTATTTCTTCCCACAATGCTGTTTGTTCTTTATATTCTCCTTCTTTCAGTTCCTCTTTGCAAGGGCAAGGTTTTCAAGTTTTAGCTTTTTAATGACCTGGCCCTGCAAGTTTGTAAATCAGTATTCTCTCTTTCACCGTTTCTGTAGAAATCTGATGTTTTAAAGGTATTTAAACCACCCCCTTAAAAAACAAAAACAAAGATTAGTCAGTTAGGTTAAGATTTGGCTCTTCTATTCTATTCTTGCTTCGTTGACAATTCTAGGTTAACATCTGCTTTAAATTAGTATGGATCTATATCAGACTGGCCTAACCCTGTTTGCCTGAGGTCCTGGCTATGTTCCCAGGTGTTGCATCAGAGAGTCTGTTGGACCCCATGAATTAGTTATATTTAAATATGTATTTTAAATGAGTACTGATGGGTGGGTTTTAGCTCGACTGCTGATTATATATTTATTTTGTATTCCCCTGCTGATGTTTTTTTTTAAATTGTTATTAGCCACCCAGATTTGTTTAAAATGGGCAATCATATTAAGTAAATAAATACTTTGTCCTATCTCAGGGAACTGTTTCAATGTACTGTTTTTTTGTCTTAGTTATCTTAGAATTAATATCTATTTACTGGGTTCTGAGCTAATTTGACTGGGTTGATTTGTATTTACCATATTGTGTTTTTTATACTGTGATTTTTTAAAACATGTGTAATAAATCATCTTAGTTTAATTGAAAAATTCTGTTATGAACTAATAATACTCTAAAAAGTTTCAATCGCAGAGACTGCTTCATTTCCACATACCATTATAATCTACAACAACCAAGTATACATTATGTCACAGAAGTGAGTACACCCCTCACATTTTGTAAATATTTTAAGTATATCTTTTCATATGACAACACTGAAGAAATGACACTTGGCTACGATGTAAAGTAGCGAGTATACAGCTTGTATAACAGTGTAAATTGTGTTGTCCCTTCAAAATAATGCAACACACAGCCATTAATGTCTAAACTGCCGGCAACAAAAGTGAGTACACCCCTAAGTACACTGTTATACAAGCTGTATACTCACTACTTTATATTGTAGCCAAGTGTCATTTCTTCAGTGTTGTCACAGGAAAAGATATACTTAAATATTTACAAAATGTGAGAGGATGTACTCACTTCTGTGATACACTGTACATCTTTAAGTGTGCTATCATTAGAGTTGACTTCTTTTTTTCCTTTCATTTTCTGAGATCAAAGTTGGAACATTTTAATAGGGGAAATAGTGGAAGAGAGATATAAGCAATTCAAAACTGTCTTATGTAGGACAGTCTTTCCTGCAGGAATGTTATGTAGATGAAAGATCACTGAGTCAAATGTCAGCGATTAAAACTCCAATTCTCAAAACTACATTCGGGGAAAGTGGAATATAAGAATCACTGCTAATCTAAAAATCTTAGTTTCTGAAGTCCTAATTTTTCATGTTCTGATAAGCTATCTTTTTGTTTTGTTTTTTTCAAATGAAGATCACTAGATATCAAACAACTTCAACAAATAGCAGCATGAAAAATAGCAATTCAATAGGGACTTCTATCAAGTGCTTATTTTGCATGTTTAAATGGATCATGAAAAAAAGAGTACATACTTTTCCAATATGAAAATTGTCTGCAGGTCCCTCAAGACTTGATAGTGTACAGTTTCATTATGGAAACGAATTAAATAATTATTTTTTGAAATGATTGCTATACAGGTTTAGACTTTTTTCATGGTAAAAAAATCCCTATTAAAACAATATGTGACAACTGTATTTATGACATTTCTATCCTACCCTAGCTTTGTAAAATCCAAGGTAGTTTCCATAATAGCAAAATATAATTAAAAAGTTCTGTCACACATGACCAATTATGGAGACAAAGTAGTGATTTTGTGCTTGAGATGGAATAAAATGAAATTTTCAATTTGGGGTTTGCTGATGAGATACGTTTGTTGTTATAGAAATAACTAGTACATATTAGCATGTAAAAGTTAAAAGGTGAGGCTGTAATATCCTATTCTACAGCACTGAAAAGAATTGGGAGTTAGTTCTTTTCTTTTTTCCCCCTTTTCCCCGTATACTTTTTTTCCTTTTCCTTTCCCCATTTCCTCATTATTTTCATTTTCTTTTCTATTTTATATCCTAATAAACTTAATAAACATGTAAATGTCAAGAAAAAAGAAGGAAGAAGTTCATATAAGAAGGGAAAGAAGCAGGTGGAAAATCCACCCATTAAACTTAGTATACTTAAAATCTGAAATAAACTACTATTCTTTAGCCTATTTGTAAATTTCTACCAATCCCACAGTGATGCTTCACTCTACAATTTGAGAATTGATTAAAATGTTTACCATTTGGGAAGAGGAAATTGTGGACAGCTTTTCAGATGCTTTTGAACTAGAATTTTAACTTCAATATTAAACTAAAGTCAGGGTAGAAACATTTGGCAAAATTTCAAGCACACTATGATTTATAATGAAACAGAATCATATTTGAAAGTCTAAAAACAAATAATTCACCAAGTTGGTACTTGCACTTTAACCATCAGTTGACTCTATAACTCAGTAATAGAGTCCAGCCTATATACTATAATGGTTCAGTTATTAGACTCAAATTGGAGACGTTCAGGTTTAAATCCAACTTCAGGCATGGGTATTCACTGAATTAATCCTTTTCAATCTGTTACTTTGTCAGCCAAACATACTTCTCAGGATTCTTAAGGTAAAATGAAAGGAGATCATGAGATTATGATTCTTGATCTACTAGATTCTCACCCTGATGATAACGATGATAATGACTTTAGTTTCAAAATATTTTTAGAAAGTATGCCTAAATGGAGAGGTGATTTTTGAGAAAATTAAGATATTTGATGGAACTAATTTCAGGAGTTTTGGAATGCTGCTCTGTTGCAATCATTAGTTTAATTATGTTTTAATATTTTTATATTTTGTATTATATGTTTTTTAATAATTGATTGTAAATCGCCCTGAGTCCTGCAAAGGAGAAGGGCGGTCTATAAATATAATAAAATTAAAATTAAATTAAAAATATGTGTGCAATGTAATGATGCTAGTATGAAAGGCTGGGATTTGCATTGTGAAGCCTCAGTGCCGGTTTCATCGTTTTCACATTATCACAGATTGCAGCAAATGCCTATGCCAATATGGCCATCCATCTAAATCCTAAAGTTTCGTAATTGTACCTTTGTTAGGCAGTGCCTAATGTTGTGTTCCTCTCTTCCTCAGCTTGTATCTGAGGCAAATTAAAATTGTACCTCTTCGAGTTTTTCTTTCTTATCTGGATAGAATTTTGGGGATTTATATCCTCTAGCAGGCTCAGATGACCAGTTGGTTGCTGATCTAGTCAGATCAGAAGCTGGGATCTGTTCAACTCCTATTGGCCACTTTAGGCTGCCACAGATATATCCCTCCTCTTTGGTGGCTGGCCACTTTCCTCCAGACCTGCTGTGGCTTGAGCTCAAGAGAAATGGAATATCTTCTGTCTGCATAGTGTCTGACCAGCTTTCAGAACTGCTTGTTACTGTTCACACGGGCTCATTACAGGTAGTCCTCGACTTATGTCCACAATTGAGCCCAAAATTTTACTAAGTGAGACAGTTGTTAAGTGAGTTTTGCCCCATTTTATGAACTATCTTGCACAGTTGTTAATTGAATCACTGCAGTTGTTAAAGTTAGTAATACTGTTGTTAAGTGAATCTGGCTTCTCCAGTGACTTTGCTTGTCAGAAAGTCACAAAAGATGATCACATGACCCCGGGACCCTGAAACCATCATAAATACATGCCAGTTGCCAAGCATCTGAGTTTGATCATGTGACTGTGGGGGATGGTGCAACGGTGATAAAGTTGAAAAACAGCTATGGTCACTTTTTTTCAGTGCTGTTGTAACTTCAAATGGTCACTAAACAAATGGTTGTAAATCAAGGACTACCTGCATAAACCCAGGTTAAACAATCTTCTGAAAGAGCACAAGTGCTGTGCTACACAGAAAATGGATTTAAGCCAGGAGAAAAAAAGGCAGGTTCTACCAGCTGTGTATTGCTGATTCTACCAGTATTAAATGGATTACAAGGTTTACTCTGCTTCTGCCAATAAGGGATTTTGTGTGACCATATTTTTTTGACTTTTCAAAGTATTATTATTACTCATGAGGATTTGTGCGAGAATGCTACAACTGTCGTCCTGATCAGGCCATGCTACTAAAACCAGTCAAAATAGCTGTGACCGTGCAACACACCAAGATTATTTATATCCCTGAAAGGAGTGGGGACAGGCTTTTGCTCATTTCATTTCTAGAATAAAGACAATACTATTTGCATCATTAGCACCATTTGCTGGCCTCGCTATTATGGACAAATGGGGAAGCAGTATTTAGGCTAGTCTACTTTTCCGCAAGTCCGAGGACTGATGTTTGAGGCTTTAATTGAGCCACAAATAGAGTCCTGCCTCTCTCTGACCTAAGTGAGTGGGTGCCAGGCTAAAATGCACAGGTGTTGGCCCAAGCAAAGGAGCAGCAAGGCTATGAATGCCACTTCCTTTGTTGCAGTCTTTTTCTCTACGACCTGCCTATCTCCAAGGTATATATCTATCTGTGCCAGGGAGCATAATTCTGAAATGAGGTGTAATCCTGAAACAATTGAAGCATAATCCTGGCAAAACAAAGTCCTTGCAGTGATGAAGGGGGTTCATTTCCAGTTTGCAAACAGCTATGCCAACCTAGAAACCTAGTCATCAGAGGCAGCAAAGCTGCCACCACCACACAAGAAGAAGCCAATACTTATTACTCATGCCAAACCTAGCATCCCAGAAATAAGAGGTTAATATTTAAACAGTTTTTTGAAAGTTTTAAATTTTGAGTCATGTATTTTCTCACTGCATTGGTTCACCACAGCTTGGACTTGGCTTGCTGGATAATTTGGAGATTGCCATGTCTCCTCATCCCTGCTATCTTTGCCAAGTCTATCTGTGGAAGAGTTGTCAAAATATTGACTGGCAGGTGGGCCACCCATCTTAAAGATGCTGGGATTGAGAAACTCTTGTCTAGAGGATGGTTATGAATGAGTGATCAAAGCCCCAGTCCTTTTTTACATGTATAACAAATGTCCCAAAGGTGCTTTTTCAGGAGGCAACTGGAGGTTTATCTGTGTCCTCAGGGTCGCCTGGTCCTGTACTCTGCAATTTTTTTGGAAATCCATTCCTACTCCCACAAAGGGAGGGTCAAAGGGTGTCCATCCCAAATTGTATAGCTAAAGGTCTGTAGAGATTCTCAGTCATCCAGGTCATGGTTGTCCCAAAGGGGCTTTTTCAGGAGGCAACTGGACTTTCTTGTTTTTTTTCTTTTGAAGACATTTCGCTTCTCATTCAAGAAGTTTCTTCAGCTCTGACTCTGATGGTAGGGAAGATAAGGATTTATAGTCCTTGTAGACAGCTGGTCATTTGCATCCTTTTAGAGTCGTTGAAGCACAGGAACCAGGAGCACTATTCAGGTGATCCTGAGAATACAGATAAACTTTCAAGTGCTTCAATGACCCTCCAAAAGGATGCAAATGACCAGCTGTCTGCAAGGAATATAAATCCTTCCATTCCTCACTAACTTGTCAGAGCTGAAGAAATTTCTTGGATGAGAAGCAAAATGTCTTCAAAAGAAAAAAACAAGAAAGTCCAGTTGCCTCCTGAAAAAGCAGCTTTGGGACAACCATAACCTGGATAACTGAGAACCTCGACAGAAATTTATGTATAACAAATGTTTAAAAAGGGCAGAGCTTATATTGCAGAATTACAACATCCCATCTTTGTTTTTTTGAAACCCCCAGCCAATAGACCCCATTGACCTCTGCCTCTAAAAAGGTGCAAAATGCATATTTCAAAACTACATCGTAGTAAGGCTTTAAAACATGGCAAATAAATACTCTTTCAAGGAATCCGTTTTGATTCTATTCTGCCACTGAAGACATTCATTATAGCCTGTGAATTATGCTTGTTTATGAGTCAAACCTAGAAGCTGCTGTAATTTGCTTTTTGCTATAGTTTGCTCTTGAGTGTCAGATCCCAAACTCAAAATGAATCATGTCCTTCTCATATTTCCAATTTAAATAAAATATCAAATTTGGTTCCCAAATTCAGTCTCAGAGGTTTCTATTAAGTATGGTTTGTAATTGGGTTATATATCAAACATAGTTTATTTTTTTATTTTTTTTAAAAAAAGTTTTTTATTTTTATAATAACAATAACAATAACAATCTTTAATATACATTGTTTTTCCAAATCACAACACAA
>JANHFK010001839.1:158443-169805 GCA_036250565.1 Sibynophis collaris | reverse complement strand
TGAGTCAACCTTGAGCCTGGTGAGATTCGAACCTGCAGTAATTGCAGGCATCTGGTGTTAATAACAGGGTGCTTTAGACCACTATACTACCAAGGCTCTGGTATGACTTGGTTTGAACAATCATAGATATCTTGTTTTGAACCTGCTACTCTACTGATTCATAGAATCTGCTTTAAATTATAGGAATTATACATTTAGAGAGGTGTGAAAAACTATTTGAGTTTTGCATTGGGACTAGTTTTGGACTCGAATTAGTGGAAAAGGTCCCTCGAGCAGGAAATGAAACGTTAGTCAACACTGTATGTTGTAACATCTTCTGTGTGATGGATTGCAATAATGAACGTTGGTTTTTACCATTTTAGATGACCAATACCAACACGTCCCTGTGGAGCTATGTCTCTACTATGTCTCCGGAGCGGTTCAACGGCTTGTATGAAGAATTTCCTCATACTCTACGTTGTCTCCTAGGGGAGTGGCTGGAAACTGAGCCATGGTAAGTCTGCTAAAAAGGTAATGAATGGTAAATTTAATCACCTCTGGCAATGTGTGGTTTTTAACCCCACCAGGTGGTTATAGCTTGTTCTATTTCCATCTGATTATTTTATTGACAGATCATAAATTTGAAATAGTTCCTTGTTCAAAAGAATTGTGTTGTAGTTATCATTTCTAGATCATCATTACATTTCAGGTTTTGACTCAGAAATCATCTTAGTCAGCCTCTTAGAAATCCATGAGTAATATGAAGATCATATATAATAAGATGGATAATATGTTCTCATCTTTCTCAGATCCTTCCAAGAAGGTTGGTAATGCTAAGTGAGATTTAAGAGTGTTACCCTTTTCTTGGTAACGGTTTGTGTGATAGATTACGTAGGGAAGAGTCACACGCTTATGTGGGAGATTATATATTCTTGTGAATGGGGTCTTTCGGTTATCAAAATCTTGCAAACTAAGTTTTCACTCAAATCTAAGCTTCAAGTGTCTTTTATTACCTCACTTTTTGTTCCTAACTTGAATTATAACATTTACTTGAGTCTTATTATCTCTTATTGCCCATTATCCATTTTATTTAGTCTATATTTCAGCTTTGCCTAAGTTTCTATCTCAGTTACATATACATAACATTGCTCTGTCCACCTATGCTCTGATCTGGATGGTTATCTCTGCTTTCTACTGCTGCCTCCCACCATTTCTTCTCTCTGCTGGCACTGCTCTGCCCATCATTTTCAGGATTTCAACTTTGACTTTCAGCTTCTTTTCCTTTCTTTTCCATGTTCCTTATTCCTGCTCCTTTCCTCCCGATCTCTTCTTACTCCCTTCCGTTGTTTCAATGACCCTCTTTTTCAAGAACCAGCCTCTGGCAGAATGGGAGTCTTTATAGACAAATGCAGAAGGAATAGCACAGGGACTTTTTGCTGCAATGCATCCAATTTTCTCCAGTTTGAACCAGCTGAGTTTAGGAACGTTGAAGAGGAAGATGGCTTGGGTGCAGGCATAGTAGCCTGGATCTCTCTACCCTTCTTTATTTTTAACCTTCTTTTTTGTCCCATTTCCCTGCCTGCTCCCGACGTTCTCCCTAGGGAATTTATCAACCGATCAGATTCTTTCTGTACTCTTCTGGCTGGAAGGCTGCTGTCTGCCATGGTGGAGAAGATACGAGACCTTGCCAACAAGAACTGCAATTCTGCTGCTCAGATTCTTCAGTTTGTTGCCAACGTTGAGGTATGGAAGGCTGTAATGTGAACGTGATATGTCACCAAAAGGATCCTCTTCAGTCCTACCACAATGTGTATATTTGTTTGTGTGTCTTCCGTCGTAATGTTGAGTCCCATGGTTTAAACTTTCACCTTGTTTTCTACATAGCAGAAGAAACAGAGTTCCTTCTACGGTTCTCTCCTTCTTAAAATGGTAGAAAAGATGGACCTGGGCTTTATCTTAACTAAACATTTCAGGCAGCATTCCCTAGATTAAGAAAAGGGATGCCTTCTTGTCTGGGATGAAGAAAATGATTACAAAAATTAGATAGTCAATGCTTTACTGTCTCATAACTGAGTTAAGGTGTTTCATCACAGAAAAAAATTAGGCCTTAGGATGGGTGTCCTGATTACTTAATTTACCAGATAAAAAGGGAGATTATGCATGTTTTTATCTGCAGTTCTGGCAGAGAATCACAGCCAAGCATAACATGCAGGCTGCTTCTTGAAAACTGAACCTCACTGATCTCAATCAACCAGAGACCAATTCAGAGACTGATCTGTAATTGGGTGCGTCAGAACTATGCTTTCAGTTTTGCATCCAAACAAAATCTCCTCCCACCCCACACACACAAACACACCCCAAAACCCAGAAAAAAGAAAGTAAATGGCAAGCTTCCTATTGGTTTGCCATAGAGGCATATCTCTGAGATTGAGGGTTCTGAATTAACATCTTTTTATGCAGCCATGCCAGTTGCCATGACTCCCACAGAATCACCATGCAACACAATATATTTTGATTCATTCCTGCTTCTGCATTGCTACTTGTTTTTGCAGTCAGGAGTTTCCTGTTTGTACAGAATCTTGACATTGCAACAGAAGGAAGTCGGGACCACAGGCAAAAATTACCCGTCAATGCTCTTTGATTGCTAGGAGGATCCTTGAGCTTCAAGAATGGAATCCAACTTGCTTCTAGTGATGTTCAAAGACCACCTTGGCTCAGTCTTCCTTCAACAATCTTAGAGAAGGGCATTTTAAGAAAGGGAACCCCTTAGGTCCTAATGCCCAGGTAAATTTCAGAACTTCAAGGCCTCCATTAAAGCCACAATGCAAGAAACATGGATATGTAAACCTGGTATGCACAGTATATGAGGTAGTGTCCTGAAATGACAGAATGAGTTGTACCAGAATGCCCGGAGGGTTCTAGTTCTGAATGTTTTATAACAGTTTAAAATATGGGACCTTACCCAGGAGTAATAATCCATGGTGCATCTGTTCTTTTTTTGTAAACAAACATCAAATCTGCATTGACTTAAAGATAGTCCTCTTTGCACAATTTGTGATTTAGAATCACTTGGGAGGTATAGGTAGGTGCTTCACTTCCCAGAATCTGAAAGCAATAAATTTTTAACTTGCACGTTTTAACTTGTTCTTAACTCTTTTAAATATGTGCTTTTATTTAGGTGTTCATATGGTTTTATTATGTTGTTATAAACTGCCCAGAGTCACTTAGGCAAGATGGGTAATGTAGAATTTTACTAAATAAATAAATAAAATTAGCTGGTACAACAATTCTAGGTGAACTTGTTATGCGGAAGAATAGTGGAAGGGAAGAAGGATGACAAGTATTAACAGTTGCCACCTTCCTAATAATTATAGAGCAGATATCGGAAAGATCCACTGCAACTGGCAAATGTTATAAAAAGGATCTTGGAAGCAGAGCAAACAGCAGTTCACCAACAGGTAAGAGATTTTCCATATCTGTTTCTGACACTTAAGTAATTGCTCGGACTCTTAAATCCCATCTGTTAGATAATGGTTAAAAATGGAGGCAGGGCAGCTATTATCTGTTGCTAAAGAACCCCCACAACTTCCAGTGATTGCAAGGCCCATTCTAGACCTTGGCACCCCAAGGTTGGCTATGCCTTCCATGTTATGAGCGCCCTCAAATATTAGTTCTCTCTTTACTTGTATTTGTAAAATCAGCACAAGAGATACAAGCAGAGGTGATATTCAGCAGTTTCTGACCAGTTCTGGAGAACCAGTAGTGGAAATTTTGAGTAGTTCAAAGAACCGGTAAATACCACCTCTGACTGGCCCCACCCCCATCTAGTCTCTGTCTCCCGAATCCCAGCTGATCAGGAGGAAATGGGGATTTTGCAGTAACCTTCTCCTGGAGTGGGGAGGGAATGGAGATTTTATAGTATCCTTCCCCTGCCACCCCCACCAAGCCACGCCCACAGAACTGGTAGTAAAAAAAATTGAATCCCACCAATGGATACAAGCTATGCTAAACATGTGCTGCTTCTAGTCTCTTTTGACTGCTGACTTGGAGCATTCCATTGTGCATAGCAGGGGTGTCAAACTTGTCATTGTCACGGCAGTAACACGTGACGTATTGCAACTTTCTCCCCCTTCGCTAAACCAGGCATGGGCGTGGCCAAGCGCATTATGCATCCGGTCCCTGGGCCACGAGTTTTGACAGCCGTGGTGTAAAGGATCTCTGGCCTGTAGGGGTCTCTGGCTTGATGTGCCCTTCCAACTTTTATTACCCGAAAGAGTTCAGTCCTAAAAGTAACACAGCAGGGAGAATCATGTCTCATCTCTCCCTCTTGCAGCATCAACACGTTCCCCTTGTCATCGAACGTCAGCGGGAAGAACTGATGTTTCGATTCAGCCTGCAGAAGCTGCAATTCAGACTTCAGGAGATTCAAACTCTCCGAGAAAGCTTCCAGCAGATGAAGGGCAACACCAGAGGTGAGAGGACATAACACAAAGCGCATTTGAGAAGTCTGGGCACTGAAAACCTAGTGAAAATGCTGTACAAAAAAAAGATATCATCTCTTCCAGTCTTGCTTGCTTGGTGCACACACAACAAGGAAACTTGGCAGCAGAACGGCCCATGTTCGATCCTAGCCATATATGGACACCCTAGATATGAACCACTTTAGTGGATCAAACGCCTGTCATATTTCACTGTGACCAGTACAGTACAGATATTGAAAACTCTTATATACAGTCTGTAATATCTAATACGTATTATAATATACAACATATATTACATAGGCATGCAGGACAGGGGGCAGAGTATCTTCACTATTAATAAGCAATTTGAGTTTTCAGAGTCGATCTAGTCCAGAAAATTTCAACTTATGCTGCATAATTATCTCAGAGGTGCTTTTTCCTCGAAGATGTTTCGACGGATGAAACTTCTTGGATGAGAAGTGAAACGTCTTCAAGGAAAACAAAGAAAAGTTCAGTTGCCTTTTGAATAAGGCACTTTTGAGACAACCTGAATGTCTGAGAATCTCCATAGACAGTAATCAGCGGCCTAAATTTACACTTGAGGAGCAGATATTGTACTGTACTTAAGCAATCACCCAGAGTTGCTTTAGATGTGGCCATATAAATCTTTTAAGTAAATAAACGTTCCCCCTTAAAAGAAATATTTTTAAAATGGAAAGGTATTCTTTCTCACATATTTTAGAATGCCCACACCCTTTTTTTTCCATAGCAGATTGACTATACAAAGGAAATCAGCGAAGGTGGGAAGAAGAGATATGCTGCTGCAGAAATTTTTTGTATGGATTTTTATATGAATTTTATCTCTTTTGATTTGAAAAATGTCACTTAGAGAGTGAGATGGGTGGTAGATATGTTTGATTAAAAAATGGACAAATTGCCATATCCTCTACCTCTTCAGTCTATGTGTGGAGGAAAACATATAAGTGAAAAAATTCATATGAGGCAGATCCATGTCCTGGCTTCAAAGAGACACAACAGGTATCCACCCAGTGGTTACTACTGATGGTAACCACCAACTAGGAACTACTTAGTACTTCCTCCCTGCATGGGGAAACCAGGTTGATGGGAACTTGTCTTTAGGATTGTCTCCCTGCGACATCACCTGACCTTATAACATCTGCTTTGTTATTTGTTGTGCCTGAGGCTGGGATGTTTATTGCCCTAATTCACATTTGAAGGACTGTACCAGAACACTGCAGCTTGATGAGAAGGGAAGAGGCATCACACACAACATAGTAGCCCTCACGTAAGTCCTAGCTGTCTAAGCTTCTGGGACAAGAGTCAAAGATTTAGTCAAAAGACTTTGGCAAGCAAGAAGAGAAGTTGGAAGAGATAACAAGGGAAGTTACAGCCACATCCTGACAGCATCAGCGTTGTCTCTTTGTTTACTGCGTAGGACATAAAATTAAGAATGGGCTGAGTCCTATTTCTGCTCCCCAATCTTCATCCAGAGCGATGCCATTTGAGCTATTTTGGGCCTTCCATGTTATTCCCATGTTTCAGTAGATCACAGGGCTCTTCACTAGCCCCAATTTGCATCAGAGCTAAGTTTAAAATTCTGCTACTTTCCAGTTTCTGATTTCTCTCATCTCTTCCCATAGTTGTTGTTGTTTTTTTTAATGCTCTTCTAAATAGGGTCTTTTCTTCTTCTTTTCAACTCCTTCTGCCACAGCTGCTAAAATCAGTTCCCTTTCTCTCTATGAAAAAGTTACAATTTTTAAAAAGGGGTTTAAAGATCTTTTTTTATTGGATTAGTGCGTGTGTGTGTGTAGTTTGGATATTTCAGCCTGTTCTTATTTAGCTGTCAGCTTTCTATTAACATCTGCTTCAAGTTATGAATACATTTGGTCTTAAGCTAGCTAATGTTATTTGATTGATTTGTAATTATTGTTTGTTTGTTTTTTCTCATTTTATTCATTTCTTACCATGCCCTGGTAAATAATGATAAGCTGATTATTATGCAAGCAGAAGGAGGTTTTCTCCGGGTTTGTCCAGGGACAAATAAATGAAGCACTTCCCATTTAACAACAGTAGATAAGATGCATCCGTGTATTAGCACACATCTGACCCATTTTGTTGTCAACATTTAAATGACAATCAACCCATATAGAGATATGGACGTGAAGGACCAAATGGAACGTGTCTGGCCATGTGCATAGCATCTCCCAGGAACACATTATACCAAGCAAGCCTTTTCCCAGGACTGCAAATCGGTTTCGGGCAACAGCCGTGCAAGTCCAGGAAAAGATGCAGCTATTTTAAAGGGTTCTGTATCTAAATTCATTTTTGTCATTTGATCTGGATCACTGCATAGACTTAAAAGGCAATATTCCAGTGGGTCTTATTTTTTAATTGATTCTTTTAAAACATCCATTGGGATAAAAATGGGTGCAGGTAGTCCTCATTTAGTGACCACAGTTGGGACCCGCAACTCAGTTGTTAAGAAACTAGTCGCTAAATGAAACCACAACTGTGCTTATACAAATTTTATTGAAGTTTATCTGAAAAGATACCAAATACAGAGAGAAATGAAGATAACAAGAAGAATCAGTTTGGCTTAATGGTTAAGGCCTCAGGCTAGAAGCCAGGAAACCATGAGGTATAAGGCTAGAAAGTGGGAGGTTGTGAGTTCTAGTCCTGCCTTCCTGTGAAAGCCAGCTGGGTGACTTTGGGCTAGTCACTCTTTTTCGATCCAACCCAGCTCATAGGGTTGTTTGGAGGAAAACAGGAGGAAGAAAGAATATTGTGTGTGTTCACACCTTGAGTTATTTATAAAAACCATAAAGGTGAGATATATATAAATAAAATTAAAATAAAAAGGAAAATGGAGAAGGAAAAAGAAGGGGAAAGAAGTAAAGAAGAAAGGGGAAAAAAAGCAGTGGCTTCCAACTTTTTTCGGTCCAGTAAAGTACAAAATAGAGTTATATCAACTTTTTACTTTTACATCATTAGTGAGTATTAGCCACTTCTATAACAGCAAACTAATCGGATCACCCAAAATTTCTTTTTTCCCCCCTGTTTTGAGCACAAAACAATCTAGAAGCGGTTTCTAAGTAGAAGCAAAACTGGATGCATTATTTCCTTAATTAAAACACTTAATTTTGCCATCTCTGCCTGCTCTGTCACTTTTTCCATCCATTCTTCAGAAACCACACTTATGATCTTATTTTAGCTTTCGTATGGTTTCGTTGGAAGAATTGTCCATCTGTGTTCAGTTCCAAGTGGGGAGAAAGGCACCGGAAACATGATGGCAGATTTGAAATATGGTTTCTAATGGTGGACAGGACTATATGGTTTTGAGGTCCTGGGCAAAAAGGGAAGAGATGCTGAGAATGCCTGGGTTTTATGCCCTCTCTAAGCTTTTTGAATTTGAGCTTGTATATTGATTGGTTGTCAGACTCCCATGGAGCCATGCAGAGGTAACTCTGTAGGTTGTCTGTGTTCCAGGCTTGGTTGAGCCTTGCTGGGTGATGATGTAATGAAAGGGCTTTGGGCAATTTCTACTATGGCTCTGCCTGACTGAGGTAGATGTTTGTTATGTAGAATAGACTGGCCCAGGCCTTAGTGGCCCATTGACAAAGGGGGGGGGGCTGAGTTTCTGCCTCCCTTTTAGGTGAAATATTCTGCCCTTTTAATATTTCCTAAAATATCTCATTTTCCTAGGAGAGGGGTGGGTGCTAATTTCCTACAGTTTACACACTGCGAAAGTAATAAATGTGAGGGATGGTCATAAAGTTACTTTATCATCACTTTTGTAACTGTGAACAGTCACTGAATGAAGCAATTGCTAAATGAGGACTACCTGTATCTCTTTGTCATTTGTTATTTCTATAATGCTTCCCTAAAATATGTTTTTAGCACACATTTCTCTCATGGTCTTTCTTTTTAAACTTTCCCTGAAATAAACTCTTGTTTTTAACATAGCTACTATACCTCTAAAATATAAAGTTTAAAGCCTTATAAACTCATTCAAAGTATATTTTGGATATATAATGTCCAAGGGTTATTTTTTTAATACTATTGCCTTGAAATATATGGACACTAGTAAATTTCATTCATTCCATTCAGATCATACCGGCCTCCCACTCTTACTAGCAAAGTGGTGGGATAGTCCATATTAAGGATTATCAATGGAGACTGATCCCCGAGGAGATCCACTGAATATTGTTTTTCTAATTATTACTATAAATGGAGGATTTTGGGCCCAACTTTCAATAAACGAAAGAAAAAATGATGGCCTAAAATGTGTGCAATAATTAGCTTATATGTGAAAACCTTCTATAGTCATTGTTAACCCTGCATTTGTAATCCTCAGCTCCACTGTCACAAAACTCACTGGACTGTCAATTTCCAATACAAGAGAACCTGCCAGCAAGTGTAAGTTACCAACATTGCAAAGAATTTATTATGGAGTCTTGAGTTTATTTGCTGTTTTCGTTTTTTAAAGTTATTTTTTCTGCCCTCTTTTTTTTTTTTTGCTGTCTAAACTCTGAATCCTTGAGGCAGTTTCTAAACCGTCTAAAAGAACGATTAAACTACTTAAGTGACCATTCTATTAAAATTAACTAAAACCAGAAGCTGCCTAATAAGATAACAAATAAGAATAGTAATTGTCATTAAAAACTCAAGCAAACTGGGTTGATTTTAAGCGTAGGCTCACTCTTCAATCTCAAATGATTTAAAAATATGTTCCAATATGGGGATCTGTCCAAGAGAAGGTCCTCAGTGAGGTTGAGAATTCATTTTTGTGGGGTTGTAGTTTTCATTTGCAATAAAATATTTATTAGAAGTTGTTGACGTGCCAGTAGGGGAAGAGAGTTTCAGGAAAGCTATATTTCAGCAAACGTTTCCTGGAATGGTAGGTCTATTGTTCCTCTTTTGGAAGAATTCATCTATAATTTCTTATGTTAGGGGAAATTGAGAAAATCTTTGCTAATGAGGAGCATGTCCTCAAGTTTTGTTCTATTTGTCCTTTGAAAAACTAGCAAGAAATTGAGACTCTATATCAGAAGTGGGGAAACATGGCCCTTTTATATGACTTGTGGATTTCAACTCCCAGAATTCCTGAGGCGGCCATGATTAACTTATGAGTCATGACCATAACTGAGCCTGGAATTACAGTTGTAAATTGAGCCAATTGTTAAGCGGGTTGTCATGTGGCCACGCCTGATTTTACAACCTTTTTTTGTGTGCAGGGGTTGTTAAGCAAACATGGCAGTCATAAAGAGAGTTCTATAGTCATTAAACAAACCAATTATCTGCAATGGGCGCTTTTTTTCTTCTTCTGGAAACAGGAAGTAAATGTCAATTTTATAAATTGTAATCACCTGAACACGGGACACTGCAAACAGCTGTCAATGAGGCAGGGGTGCAATCCAGCAGGTTCTGACAGGTTCTGGAGAACCAGTAGCGGAAATTTTGAGCAGTTCGGAGAACCGGTAGCAGAAATTTCGAGTAGTTCGGAGAACTGGAAAATACCACCTCTGGCTGGCCCCAGAGTGGGGAGAGAATGGGGATTTTACAGTATCCTTCCCTTGGAGTGGGGTGGGAATGGAGATTTTGCAGTATCCTTCCCTTGCCACGCCCACCAACCACACCCACCAAGCCATGCCCACAGAACCGGTAGTAAAAAAAGTTGGATTTCACCATTGTGTAAAACCCCATAATCATAAACCAGAAAACAAAGACCCAGCACTTCAGTCAACTCCATGGGATGCCCCAAAACCCAGATATCCTCATTCTATCCCAGGTCCTGGGTAAGTCAGGTCTTAATGTCCTTCTGAAAAGCTAAAAGGCTGGGAGCCTGCCAAATCACCATGAGGCGAGGCAGCTACCAAAAAGGTACGTTAAATAGAAAGGTTTCTGGAGTGTGCCTATTCTAGCCAATCTGGTGGGAGGGACAGACACTGACAGGGAGAGATTGTTTCTGCAAGTAACAGGTGGCAGTAGGTTGGCCCCGATTGTGTCACACATTTAGCTAGGGTTAGGACATGGGTGAGTTGTCATGCCCTGTAAACATCCTATAGTGACTGAACTCAGTCACGTTTTGCCAACTTAATAAAGTTTTTAACTCTAAATAGCTTCAGGAGAGTTTAGCTTTAAAGCACCTCCCTCATAACCTGCTTCATATGAACAGCTGAATGCTTAGGCATTCATTCTTGTGCATGATAACACCGAAATGACAAAATGTCCATTTTGATAGAAGGAAGCTAGGTCTGCCCTTCCATATTTGAATTTTTATATCACTTGTAAGCAGGGGTAAAATATACTTACCTTCCCTACCGGTTCGCTGATGTGCATGCGCTCTGCCCGCGGGCTCGCTTAGCTTGCATGTGTGCCAGCATCTGCGCATGCACCATCATCTGCGCATGCACAAAGCCTTCTGCGCATGCGCAGATGGTCAAAACCGGGACATGATGACATCCCGGTATGGGGGGGTGGAGCCTCCTGCTACCGGCGCTACCAGTTCTTCGAACCACACGCCGCCGCCACTCCCAGCTCCCGCAAACTGGATAGAACCAGCAGCATTTCACCCCTGTTTGTAAGTGCATATGGGGTGGAGTTCCATCAGTACGCTGATGATACTCAGCTGTACATCACTACCCCAGACCACCCCAATGATGCCGTCGAAGTGAAGAGGCTGTACGAGTCTGGATGGGGAGGAACAGGCTTCGGCTCAACCCGTCCAAGACCGAGTGGCTGTGGTTTCCGGCGTCGCGATATAGCCAGCTGGTGCCATCTCTGGCCATTGGGGGCGAATTACTGGCCCCCACAGAGAGGGCCCGCAACTTGGGTGTCCTCCTGGACTCTCGGCTGTCATTAGACGATCATATGACAGCCGTGGCCAGGGGGGCTTTTTATCA
>JANHFK010001839.1:86556-103900 GCA_036250565.1 Sibynophis collaris | reverse complement strand
GTTGCCTCTTGAAAAAGCACTTTTGGGACAACCAGGACCCGGATGACTGAGAATCTCCATAGACATCAAGCAAGACAGTTATTAAGTGAATTTTGCCCCATTTTATAACCTTTCTTGCCACAATTGTTAAATGAATCACTACAGTTGTATAGTAAGCAAGACAGTTGTTAATGATCTGGCTTTTCAATTGTCTTTGCTTATCACTGCAACCATCATAAATATATGCCAACTGCCAAGCTTCCAAATTTTGATCATCTGGCCATAGAGATGCTTGCAAGAATTGCAAGTGTGAAAATCGTCATAAGTCACTTTTTTCAGTGCTGTTATAACTTTGAACAGTCACTAAATGAAAGCTTGTAAGTTGACGATTATGTAGATGTTTGAATTGAATATACTTTCTGTGCAAAGTTTCAAGCAGCCCAGATTCCTTTTTCAATAATTCAAATGATTAAAAATTGCACCTTAAATCCCCCAAACCAACTCCTTTTATTTTCAAACTGGGATTGTCCCAGTAGGTAAGTTTATTGTGTGAATAAGTTATGCTTCAATCCCAGAATTTTCCAAATGTACCTTTGTAGCCTTTAATGCAGGATATAACAATAGAGGCATGATTGACAATTGTGTCCCACCTATCCTTTGTTGCTGGGACATGACAGAGATAATACACACGATAGGCAATCCTTGACTTACAACGCTTCATATAGGGACCATTTGACATGACAATGGCCCTGAAAAAAGTGACTTATGATTGTTTTTCACCACCTATGACCATTGCAGCATCTCCATGGTCATGTGATCAAAATTCAGGTGCTTGGCAAATAACTCATATTTATGATGGTTGCAGTGTCCCGGGCTCATGTGATCAACTTTCACAATCTTCTGGCAATTAAAATGAATGGGGAAGCCAGACTCATTTAACAACCATGATACTAACTTATAACTGCATCAATTCACTTAACAACCGTGGCAAGAAAGGTCGTAAAATGGGCAAAATTTGCTTAACTAGTCTTGCTTAATAACAGAAATTTTGGTCTCAATTGTGATCAAACGTTGAGGAATATCTATAGTAACTTTCTATTTATGCATGTAATGGATTTGTTTTAATCACTCACTTGATTCTATAAAATGTAAAAATATATGCCTTGGGTTAAAGTTGCACATCAGGCAAGGTAACTCCCTGAAACATTATATGGTAGCCATAATTTAAATATAGAAAATCTAGGGGTTTTTCTTCCCATGGCAAAATAAGATTAATATAATCTTAGAGTAATTAAAGTATACGAGGGTAAGAACACATTCAGGCAAATATGAGTTGATTTCTTTTTCATTTTTGTAACGCTTATCTCCGCCACAAATGTAATGTGATTTTGAACCATCTATTTGTATCATTTTTTAGTGAGATATCTATTTATTATCTATCATCTGTCAATCATTTATCTATATCCAAAAATGTTTGCTTGGAATAAAGAAAAAAAATGCAGGCAATAATTGAAACCCCATTATAACAAGATTAAATAGAAAATTTGAGTTAATAGGAAGTACTTGATATAGAAAGCACATAATCGTCAGTAAAGTATCATTGACTTACAATAACAATTTGCATCAATTTCAGCCATTGTTAGACAATGTCCTCTGTCCATCTCCCAAATTAGAGCAGTATTTCCAAAACTAAATTAGTAATCAGATTAATTCCATGAAATATTTGATAAATGAGAAGATAATATTATTAGAAATTACTCTCTTGAAGGGACTAGAGCAGACTTATTCCTCCAATTAATAAAAAGGGGAGGAAAGCAATGGTGAAGTTCAGCTGGTTTTATCCGGATCGCGGAATCCAGTAGCACCAGCGGCAGGAGGCTACGCCCACCTATCCAGATATCATCACGTCCCCTGCACATGTGTGGAGGAGGCGCGTGTGCTCACATTCGCAAACCGGTATTGAAGGTAAGTGAATACCATCTCTGAAGGAAAGCCATATTTAAGAAAAACATGGCTCAAAACATTTCATTGCCTATCAAGATACCTTTTTCTACATCCAATGAAACTGCCCTGTTGATTGTAATTATTCTGAATACATATTCCAAATCTGAATCGATGATCTATTATTTTTAGAAACATGACAGCTCGTAATGAATTCTTTTTTTAAAAAAAGAAGCTTGCCTCATCTCTTCTGGGCAATCCGCTCCTGCTGTCCCTTGAAGAGTTCTCACTTTGTTCCTGCAGTCTCTCTCTCGTCTCTCTAGCTCCCGATCCCCGCGTCGGCGAGTGGGGCCATGCCTGTCGGCTTGCCCCGCCAGACCCTCCGATGCCTAGGGCGTTGAGCCGGCGCCTCCCAGGTGACCGCCGTCAACCTGGGGGCACCCGCAGCCGCCCTTTCGGCAGGAGACCCCTAAACCGGGCCGCCTGTGCTCCTTACGGAGCCCACCGGAGGGTCGGAAAACGATCGCCGGGACGGAGAGAGTGTCCCGTGCGACCGCCGCCTGCAGAAACCGGAAGTCAAGTCAGCCCATTGTGATGCTTTTTCGTCTACATTATTAGAGGGTAGATTTTTCAATTTTTCATGAAAGCTATCTCTAGCCATTTGGCCCATACTCATATGCACTTGATAAACGTTTCCTTAGATTTATTGCATCTCTTTTAAGGGGAAAGCCACAAAGGGGAAAAGCAAACATTCAATTGTCTGCTGTTTGACCAAAAGGATTCAACATAGGAAAAAAAAGCCTTGGATACACAAATATTAGAAGGAAACAGTATTGTAATGCTTTAGCTGTAGGTCTTCATTTTTTTATTTTTAACTTTACACTAATTTATTTTGCTAGCATAAGGTCTATGCACCTCTTAACTAAGATGAATTATACCACTCCTTTCCCAGTTTTCCATTTACAGTTGCTTAAAATGTTTGTTTTGAATGGGCAAAAGAAAGGAGTGTGATAAAGTTTTGTATTTTCTTCTCCTATTGTGCAAGTGACCTCAGTGAATGAAAGGGATGCCAATTTAACACAATAACATTCTACAAAGAAACAGAGACAAAGAAAAAAGCATGGAGGGTGAGCTTTTGGTAAACCTGAGAATTAAATCCTCTGCTTAAATCCTCTGCTCCTCATTTAAAAAAAAATGTCTGTAAGCAAAGACTTGAGTATCAAAACCAGAACATGATATACCTGTGCCACGTAGGCCCATCTTATGTGATGTCCATTTAGTTTCCCCCCTTTTCCAAATCTGCACATGGAATGTTACACTTTATAGTTGCTACTTGATACATTTTGAGAAGTGGATCTTGAGACATCCAAGGGTTCAAAATCAGAGCGTACTTAAAAACTTCATCCAGAAAAACATCCGTTATGATTACTACGTGGAACTGTTCATGATTGAAAGAGCCAACCAGAATGAGTGCAGCACGTGAAGCCATTGGAATACAGTAGAACCTCTGGTCACGAACACTTCTGACCATGACCAAATCGTGTTCCAACAAAAAATTCACAAAAGTTTTGAATATGGTCATGAACACATACTCAGGTAGCGATCAAACGTGGCCGCGGCCGATTTCCCCTTCTGTGCGAATTTCCCCTTTTACTCCATTTTTTTTGTAAGCACATGCTCAGTCAGTCTCACTTCCGGTCACAACCAAATCGGGTTGCAAGCAAAGTTATGGAACGAATTATGGTCGTGACCAGAGGTTCTACTGTACTGCAGGTGACAAAAACTGTTAAGAATGTTAAAGGAGATTTCTCTAATCTGTAACATTTTCTTATTTCTGTTCTAGAAGAGCCCTATCTATCTCATGGTTCTGGGAGGCTGGTCTTTTTCTGTTTACCTTACCCAGTTGGCTTTCAGAAATCTTCAGGAAATATGTACATTATACTGGGAATATCTACTTGGTGAGTAGCTGGTGACCTGTTTTTGATGCTGAGGTCATTTTACAATGTTTCTGAGCTAATCTACGTAGGGAAACAACAGCAGTTGACTTTCTTAAGCAGCACTTAGGTAACTATTTTCTAGAATGGTCCAATATTCTGATTAGTTTGCGTAAATAGAATTTGCAGGTTATTACATTTCCTAGTTATCTAGGAAAAATACAAAGAATTATTTCTGTGGCAGTATATTTGGAGTTAAATAGAAGGAGATAGCAAATCTTGCATAATTTGTGAATCCATGATAGTGTAAGACATCAAGGTTTTAAGACATTATTTACACTTTCAGAACCATCTGTCAATGCGGATTATGCATTCCTCATTATTTGTCATACAAAACATAGGCTATATTGGAATGTCAGTATTCTTATTCTCTATTAATAAGGATTTTGAAATTAATTTTTATTACTTATAATAAAAAAATTACAATGTAACCGTTACAAAAATAAATAGAAAAACAGAAAATAGAGCTTGCAGAATCAATGGTATCTTTACTAACTAACAGAATCATTCTAATAAAGAAGAGAAAAATTCAGAAAGACATCTTAGTTTAGAAAAAATTATCAAAAATGTATAACAATCCAACAGCATAGAAACAAAAACCTCAGTATATACCTCAACCTACTGTTGGAAAGCTATCTGGATCAACTGCCTGGCCACTTTAAATTGGTGTAATAGTATCACTTAATTTCTGAAGAAATCATGTTGCAGATAAATAAATAGTTTGATCATGGGTAATCGTTGAAAGGCATATTTAGGCCACACACTCTCTAGTTAAACAATCCGAAACATTTGAATTTAAAATATTCTAAAAGGCCGGCTTATCAAATTTAACTCATTATATGCTTTATCCTGAGAATCATTTATAATAAAAATGATACTACAATATAGATGTGGATTAATCCAGAGGCTAAACAGATTTTTCTTCTCATTCCCAGTCACCTTGCTTGATTTTATTCAATAAATATTGGTTTCTAGAGCATGAAGTTCCATTTTATCAGGCATAAAAACATCATATAATTCTGTCTTCCAATATGTTGTATAATTTACTTCCTTAATGTGATTTTCCAAATTATGATCTATTAAGTTTTGTTTTTCCAACCTCAAATAGATGCCTTGAAAGCCTCCCATATAATCACAAAAGTCACAGAATGAAAAAAGGCTATAATCTTGTCCCATCCTGTATTATGTATCACCAGCAATAAGATTTATATTACAGTTATCAGATCAATCTGCTAAAATTCAAGAGACTGAAAAACAATCCTGTCAGGAATGAGTTTTATGAAGGAGAGTTGTTTCTATGATGAATTCAGAAATTGCCATATGTGTGCCAATAAATAGGCTTGTGATTAACACTTTACATAAAGTGATTAACACTTTACATAAATGAGAGCTCGGCTTACATGAAACAATACTGCAATCAAGTAGAGGATTCAAAACTTAATTAAACTCAGCACTACAAGATGAACATCACATCTGTGTAAAACATCTGGATGGTCTTTAGTGGGACTGTTCGATGAATTATTAAAATTTCTAGTTTCCCTCCCTGTTCTAATGCCACATATTGGAAGAAGATATTTTGTCTTCTGTGAACATAATATTTTATAACACTTATTTTCTTCTATCCATTGATAAAAAAGTGTGATGCATTTCTTCTGGATCAGCATGTTGCAGATTGTCCTTGTTTGATATTTTGTAAAATATGCTGAATCAGAAGCATGAATTCTTGCATTTTATTTCCTTCTGGCTTCAATGTTTTGGCTGCATGCTAATGTCCAAGTTATTTAGAACAGATGTGATACTTATAACCAGTATCTTATTGGCTGACTTAGACAAGCTGAATTATACTGAAGGAGTAGCTCATGGTGATAGTGAAAATCCAAATAAAAATAATTCTTTTTCTTCCTCCACAGGCTACCTGGTCATCGTAGGGTGTGTAAGCTTTGCTGTGTGCTACAAATATGGTCCTCTGGAGAATCAACGCAACATAAATCTCCTCACTTGGAGTCTGCAGATTTTCGGCTTGCTGCTCCTTTATATGAGCATTCAGATACGATATATTGCCGTCATCTTGATTATAATTGCAATCTGCACTAAAAACCTGGAGTACCCAGTCATATGGGCCTATGCCATCTACAGGTGATGGATGGGAAACATTGGCTTGGCTCATCCTAGAAAACACAGTGTAAATAATAGGCCCATTAAGAAATTCATAGGGTAGGGCTGGGTGAATATGTTTACATGCATAGCACTGTCCCAAAAATGAGTGACTATGTTTTCAGTTGTTGAAATTCTTAGCATGTTTTTTCATTCCTGGCTAATTCTCTAGTCCCTATAGTTTATGGGTAAAGACTTTTCAGATGACAAACATCACTATGATTCCCTGGAGGAGGCAAGTGCCAACCCCCCCCCCCTCTGAAATTGCAAAATCTCAGGAAAGAACACTGAAGTGCCAGAATTAGTCTATTATTTTAATTTTGTAAATAATCAGCCCATTATTATGATGTACTGTTTAAGATGATTATGTGATACTGAAGCACTGAGGCCAACCTATGTTTTAAATCCTCTAAAGCTGAAATTACTACTATTACTTTTTTTTTTGCTTAGACAAATAAAGACATGATGTCACATCAGTTTAGAAGAGGAAAATGAGACTGAGATTTGGTTTACATAATGCACTAACTTGGAATTTTTGTTTAGTTTGGGCTTACCATGTCATGTGAACTCAGGCACTGTGATAAATGGTTTAGGGTGTTGAACGTACTTCATAATCTATCTGTTGAGGTTTTGGGTGGCTATAAAGCTTTCCTTTTTGTGTCTACACCACAACTGGACATACTTGTAGAAAGCACTTGCTCAGAACTGAAGTGCATTAATGAATAAAGATAAGTTTCTGAGAGTTCTCAGAACAGAGTTTTTTTCCCCCCTCAGCTGAATCTTACGCACTGCAGCTTTCTTTCCATATATGAACAAAGCTACAGTGAGGGAGAGATTGGAGGGCCCCCCGGTGTGTTGGGCTTTGTGATACAAATAATTGGCAAAACAAAATGAGATGCAGATGACAAGCAATTTTAGAAGCTGTAGAAAATGATATAAATTTCTTCTGGTAAGAGGTAGAATTATTGATGAGGAGACCACTCTCTCAAAAGAAAAGCCAAGTGACAAAAGTCTTGGCCAGCCCAGCAGAGGAATCCCCAAGGCTCTCTTTTTATACAGCCTTGCAGAAGAGCTGGTGAGGGAAGCAGAATTTAGAATAGGAATAAGCCATTACTTCACTTTAGACCAGTGTTTCTAAACCTTGGCAAGTTTGCGGTGTGGACTTCAACTCCCAGAATTCCTCAGCCAGCACACCTCTTAAACTTGCCAAAGCTGAGAAACACTGCTTTAGACTGAATCACTGGCTTTATATGACTGTGTGGCTTTTGCAAACGTTTGGCAAAAGAATCTGCTTCTAAAGGTTCATTCTTATGTGAGAGGCAGGCTCCTGATCTATGTCTTCTATTTTATAAAATAATTATGTGGCTAAGATATCTGGGTGTTGCACTTGAGTGCTTTGTCTAAATACATCTAAGGTATTTCGGGAGAACTTGAGTGAGGTATTTCTCAAACTGTAAAGTTTTTGTTAAACATTGGGAAAAATGAGGACATTACTAAATCATGGAAGACGCTACTCTTGAGTGCTGCTGAGCAAAAATGAGTCCAGGTTCTCAAGAAGAGGCCTGATTTCAAAGCACCATTCTGATAATCTTTATCAGGGTCCTTTGGCATGTTGAAGATGAACAATAGTACAGTATTATCACAAACATATATAACAATGTTTTAGCATTTCTTAGATATCTTTGCAAAAGACGTAGTATGACTGCAAACTGTTACAGTAAAACTGGGAGGATAGTATGCCTGTCAAGAAGCCTAGGATTAGAACGTTCAGCTTTGAGAGCCCAACTTAAGATAGGGTACAGTTTTGAGAGAATGTGTATCAAGTGCCCCTCTCCTAAGTGGTTTGAAGAGGATTGCAGAGGGCCAGATTTCAATGTTTGACTTACAGGTGCTACTAACGCCATTGCTGTCCTAGCAGGAAGCTGTTCACAGCTCCAGAAAAGCCCAGCCCACCACGCCTGTTGACCGAGGAAGAATATCGGATTCAGGGGGAGGTAGAGACACGCAAGCAATTGGAACAATTGCGGGAGTACTGCAGAAGTCCAGAGTTCTCTGCGTGGAAAGCAGTCTCCCGCATCCAGTCTCCAAAAAGGTAGTCCATGAAGATCATCAGAAGGGAGGGGTGAGCTATAATGTGCTGAGGGATTTTTTTGTAATCTTAATTTTTTTTGGAAAAAAAAATCAATCTAAAGCCATATTTGTGGGAGAACCACAAAAAGGGATGTGTAGGGGATCAAATTCAAACAATCTAGATTTCCTTCATGAGAAGAAAACCCATTTTTCGTAAGTACATGCTATACCCAAGCAGGTTTCCCCCCCTCCCCTCAATTTAGACTTTGTCTTGCAAATACTTGGTAAAAACTGTAAAGTTAATTGTAGAGGGAAGTAGTTGTAGGTTTCATTAGTTACACCATTGCTTACATTGTTCTTTCTTTCCTCCAGATTTGCTGATTTCATAGAAGGTGCCTCACATATCGTCTCCAATGAGGCTTCTGTCCATGAGCAGGAGTATGGGTTGGGGGGTTCCTTTCTAGAGAATCAGCTCTTTGAAGAGGAAGATGAGGAAGACGACATCAGTTTTGATGATGAGGATTCCCCAGAGACACCGTGGCCCCAGAATCACTTACATTTTCAAGATAAAACTGGCCACTGTTGATGCAAATGGATTGACTGATGCCCCTTATTGATCCCATCTGCTGCTAGATTGGAGGAGTGCTATAGAAAAGCCTTTTCTGTATGGCATTACTTAAGTAGCTGTATGACGGGCCTCTAAAGCCCTGCCATCTATTCCAGGCCATGACATGATCATGAACTGCAACATACTTGGATATGTTTCAATATTCTGGATTAAATATCTTACGAAGTACAAGCTGGTCAGAACCTACAGCTGTTAGCAGTAAGTAGCCTAAGGAGGAGGAATATGGAAAGCTTGCAAATCGTTACTGAAAGGCAGTGGGAAAATGACAAATTATTTTGCCATGAGAAAAACAGGATACTTGAAAGGTTTGAAAGTCCAGGTGAATTTGATAGCTATATCCTAATTTTGTACTATCTTCCCCCTGGGAAACAATAGCTGCTGCCCTTTGATTTTCCAGGGTGCTGACAAATATTTGAGAGCATGCTGCTCTTCCTCCAGTGGCTGTGCTTTTCACGTGTTGGCTTAGATTTTGCCTCTTGGGTTCACTACATTGAAGGTCTGAGGCTACTACTTGTTGCAGAATGTGTAATGTATTTGCTGGGAGCCAATAAGTTGCTAGGTCTTCCAGGGAGGTTCTGTCGTCCTATACATGACAATTGCACAAATATAAATATTTTTAATTATATATCTTGAGAAGGGGGTTGCTTCCACTAAAATATTTCCTGTAGATATCATCCATGATATTTACATATTATAACTTATTTGTGGCCTTTTTGGTGGGGTTGACATACTAGATATGAGCCACTTTCAGTTTGAAGAATTAATTTCTGTATGGCTAGAATGGAGGTTCTAGAGTGGTCAGAAGGAGACACAGAAATCTGAAATGCTGGATTTGGTACAAAACTTTTTGGAAGCCAAAACTTTGTGATCTTCACCAAACCCACCATAGTTCAGATTTAAATCGCCTTGTTTTTATCCCAATAGTCCTCAATGTATTGCAATCCTTTGAGAAGGATTCAATTACATTGGATGAGGACATGGCAATAAATTCATAGTAAATGTTTATATGTATACCCACCCAAAATGTTTGTATTTATAGCCATCCAAAATTTATTAACTGATAAATTAACTGTGCTTTTAAAGTTTCTATTGCCCCCCCCCCCCCATCTTTCTTAACAGGATTGAAAGAACTCTTAATAATCTATTTTCAAACCCTGTCCGCTTCCTAGTCACTCAGTTTAGTTACACAAGGATCTGTTATTTTAACTAGGATCAGAGCTGGTTCCAAAAATCAGAAGACAGAGAAAACTATAAAGACCAATCAAATAATAAAGTTGACATAAGTACTGTATTTTTTCTGTTCATTTGAAATGTTAAGGAAAACCAAGATCCTTGCTATATGCACGCCAAATTTGCAAAATGCTGAAACCAATGTGAAATAATAACTAGAGCAAAAGTTTTAATGTATACATCTTTGCTTAATTTGGGATATAAGCCATGAAGTTGTTTTGAATGGAATAAAATCTCCCTCCCAAATGGTCAAAGCTAGTCCAGACACAACTAATTTTTTAGACAATGAATAAATGGAGAGTACTTTAGTATTTTCTAACTTGACTTGTGAACTTTTTTTAATAAAATATTTTGTTTGTTTAGTATGAAGCTTCTTTGTATTGTGTCACTTGGGAAGTCAAGAGGCCTAATCTTCTTTACAGTCAATAGAACTACAACTTGCTAATTAATCTGCAAACAATCTGATATCCCCTTGACTGTGAAAGGTTTCTACCACAAATTATTTCCTGATTGTTGTGTTCTCCTGGTGAGTGAGTGAGTATACAAGGAATGAAGTTGGCAATGAATGAAGTTTTCCAAAAGTAAAAAGGAAATGTGCTTTTTGAGCTATTGGCTGATGAAACTTGGTCAGAGAGTAGAAGAGAGATTTCCTAACAAACACAATCTTACAACTGATGTCATTGAGAGGTGCTGTGGTTGAGATAAGTGGGGTGAGTGATGAACAGCATCTATGGTAAGTATGTTCGAATTTGGCAAATCGATAATGGAGAAACCTGATTCAGTATTTTCCAGTTCATGTTCTATCATTCTGCATGCAGGAAAGTCTCGTCTTTTGAACACTTGTTAAATGAGCCCTTTGCAATACCTGAAACATCTCCCCAACTTCCTGTGTTCAAAAAGCTTCTGTATGGCTCCACACACACACACACACACACCTTTATGCCTCTGCAGCCAAAGGATTTGCAGATTTCATCCTTGTGGTCAAATCTGTCTCATTTCTCCCCTCTAATTCCAACACAAAAGGAAATTATGGATGATAAAGATGAACGGTCTGGCTTTTTAGGATTAACTGATTTGAGATTACTGTTCATTTTAATATGTTTAGCTTTAGAACAGGCATTGTCAAATGATTTGGTTCAGGAATTGTGTCCACCTTTCATATTTGCTATTAGGATGCAAGCAATAAATGTGAACTTAAAATAAGAATTATTTGTTAACTGGAACTGGGTAACTACATAAAGTATAATAGCTTTTAAAGTTACAGATGAGGTATCTTTCCATGCAGTATGCTTTTAATTAAGAGGGGCAAGATATACCATTTTTTCTGTTGCATTTTTTTCACTTTTACATTTTTTTTGACAATGTATTTTTATTTATTGCTTTTTCCTCTGTTTTTCTTTATATTTATTTTAAAAGCAATTAAAAAATGAAAAAGGCAAGACTCATCTACTTACTGTATCTTTAACCATCAAAAACAGTCTGGCTTCGTGCTTTGTGCTTGAGCAGTTATTAAAAAATGCACATTTAAAATATTAAAGGTTAAAAGTCTTGCTTTCAGTAAAAAAATCCTGTGATTCAGAGACTGCTATGTTGTGTCATTTATCACTTAATTTGATCATAAGTTATAGTTTCATTCAACACGGATGTAGGCCTTTTTAGATGCTCCTCTATAAACCAGCCCAAAACTACAACATCAGAGTTGTAATAGTGCAACAAGAATCAAATGGTTTTATATTACATTTAGTTTAAGTGCAACAAAGAAAGAGCAAAGTCTTATCTAAAAAGGATGGGAGAGAACTGAAGATAATGGTGTTTACAGGTTCATTATATTGTGGTTTGGTTTGCTAGTTGTGATAGTAGCCACTGATTTATAAACCATAGGTTAAGATATGAATCCTGCTACCATTTCCCCCAAAATAAGACATCCCCTGATAATAAGCCCAATCAGGCTTTTGAGTGCATAGCAATTAAGCCAAGCGCTTATTTCAGGGTTCAAAAAAATATGAGACAGGATCTTATTTTCAGGGAAACATGGTAGAAGCAAAGATGTGAGCCAGATCATTTTTCCACTTTAGGCAAGCTTTCCAATTCATTACAATTGCATATTAATTTATTGTCCAACACTATTGCCCAATATTCCAGCAATTTTCTCCATAAAACTTTTAATGTTTATCCTGTCAAATGGACTAGATTTTTTCCACACAAATCATGTATCCTAAATACTTGTGCTGACTATGGCTATTAAGATGAATACTGTATGCCAACTTAAAATTTTCTAGCATCCAGGAGACTGATACAACAAATGCTTTGTTTACAAACAGGAAGCCAGATCCATTGTGCTGATCTGTAAGACAGCCTGTCCTTCTTACCAGCTGCATAATTTGGACCTTTGTTTTTCCATTTCATCTTTCTACATTAGCTTTGTTTTCAAAACTCTACCCAGCAAAACACTTGACACTGCTAGCTTCTTATCTTAAAGAGCCCATTTAGAAGTAAATAAAACCTCTCAATTATTAACCAGATACTTCATGCTTTGTAAGTAAGCAATCTTGTCAGTTACAAAGAACTATTAATCCCACTTGCCACTGAAAATTAAATTTTGAATGCAACACGATGTTTAAAAAAACTCCCTCCAAAAGAAGTAATGTTAGCTTCCTCGCATCAGGGATCTAAAGTATCAGCAAATCATTAAAATGGCATAATCATCCAATTTATTGAAACCAACTGTATAGTAAAACATACAGAAATAGAGACCTATCTGTTTAAACACATTAAATTAAAGCATATTATGGCAAATAGGGACAATCCATCATCCACTGCTTTTCTGCGTGGAAGGCAGCTTCAGGTTTTCCTGTCATCCAGATAACTCTTTAAAAGGATATGCTGGGGAGAGCCATGAAACAGAAGAGAAGGGAGAGTGCAAAAAATATTATAAAGGTACAGCTAAAACTTCCATACATCTCATTTCCAGTATCTGTACCACTTTCGTTTTCTTGCTTAAACTGTAGATGTTGGCCATTAAAAACTTGGCCAAATTTTACTTCCTCCTATGTCACCCTTAATGAGTACTACAATTGTCTATTAAAACCCCTTCCACAAAACAGATCTCTTTGGTAGCATGTATAAGATAAATCCTGATCTCCCTACACAATTTATAGAAGGCAGCCCAAGTATACATACTGCACCTCCAGGAACTGGCTATTCTTGTTCCTTTACTGGTATAAGCATCTTTACTGGTATAAGAGAATTGATTCAAGTGCCAGCATTATTGCTGTAATGCAACTACTGGTAGCTTATTCAACACCCCTCTTCGGTCATGCAGTTACAAGACCCCAGTCGGCTATTTCTCTGAGCAGTCTTTTGTAGAGTATTATTAGACACCGTAAGAGCTCCAAAGTTATCCCAGGGAAGGCAGGATCCCAACAAGGCAACAACTGTGCAATAAATTACAAGCAAACATTTTCCATGACTGTTCTACTAAGATGAGTCCCCTCAGTCAAGAATTCTGCCGCTGCTGGACCATGGTGGCCTCCGGTTTTTCTGCATCTTCAGTCATTGTTAGCAAGCAGGCAGAGGCTCTCTTCATGCCCCTCCAACCGATGGCCTCTCTTATCCACACACCAGCATCGGCCTCTCATCTGACCTTTGGAGGTTCGGCACTATGGAGAAGACAAGACCCTTTTCAACAGCAAATTGACTTTCCTTGAAAATTCAGAATAATAGAGAAACAACACCCACTGTAGGAGACCTGTTTTCTTTATATTATGCTTTTTTATGTGTGTGTGTGTGTATATAAGATTAGGTGAATTTAGGCAACGTTTCGGCAAGTTCCCACTTGCCATCGTCAGGCTGGCTTTGTGCTTGTGAGAGAAATATATATATATTCAAATGAGCCATCCTATATCTATAGATAATATATCAATTTCTCTCTCTCTCTCTCTCTCTCTAGATAGATAGATAGATAGACAGACAGACAGATAGATATATGATGGCTCATTTGAAGCAGATCATAATAAATCTTATTTGCTGCTCACTATAGCTGCCACTGAAACAAGCCTCTTTCTGCAAGAAAAAAAAATGCAATGGCTAACATATTTAAAAAGGAAGCTATTTCTCTAATCTTTTTTTACTGTAAAAGTTTTTTTCCCCTTTAAAACAAACATTTCATCGTTCATTAAGCAGTGTGTCGTCTGAGTACAATTTTTTTGTTTCATAATAGCTATAGCTTACTATCAAATCCTTTATATACATCTATTCTTATTCTTACTTTGACATTACAACTTAGACTATCTCCTAATATAATATTTCTCCTCCTAAATCATTTGATTTTATACTTTTTAATCCATATTTATTTTCTAACCAATGATAAAATAACCCCCATATATTATAATAATCAGATTTTTCCTTTCCTTTAATTGCTAGTGTTAATCTACTCATTTCTGCACAATCTAATATTTTCTTAATCAGCTTTTCATCTTTAGGGATTTCTTCAATTTTCCAATTTTGTGCAAATACAATTCTAGCCGCAGTTATTACATGAATAATCAAATCTGCATTTTTTTTACTATATTTCCCTGGTAAGATACCCAACTAGAACAATTCAGGTTTTAAGTCAATATGTTGCTGCGTCATCTTCTCCAACCACTTTCAAACAAAGTTGAAAGAACTAAGGCAAAGAGCACAGGATTGATCCACAGCATATTCATCCATCCTTCTAAATCCATGTTCCTCAACCTTAGCAAGTTTAAAAGATGTAGACTTTGTCTCCCAGGATTCCCTAGCCGGTGTGCTAGGAGCTCAATTTGACGAAATTGAGAAATGCTATTTTAAGCCCTGACACTTCAATGTGAATATCCTTGCTGCTCTTTAAAGTCCCATCCTGCGCAGCCCACCAGCCACTGCTGATGCTTTTGCTAATACTTTAGGGAGATGGTTGGGTCAGGATAGAGATTTAGCAAGATGATTGTATCTAGACAATCTTAATGAAACCAGTTTTGGAAGTATTGGAATTTGGTAGGTCTTACCAAGCCTTGCTATACAGCAAGGAGACAATCCCTCTTGAGTTCTCCCAGTTGAATCAGAGTCATAAAACTCAGCTGGATTTACACTTCTGTATAAGCATAAAGAGGGTTGGACTTTTAAAAAGTAAGAGGAGGGAGCTTAATTTTCCCATAAATGCCACCAGGGTGGGTTTGCAGAATGGATGAACCCAGGAATTGAGGATTTCTCCAGTAGGCTTCAAGTCATATCTTAACACAATGTATAAGGAGCAAGACTGGTAAATCAATTCTGTGTTACTGCTTTAATGCACACTGGAGAGCACCAGCAAGCTCATTGAGCTTTGGACACCCACCTTTTCTCCCACTGTGGGAAACTCACACTCTGCACAAATTTCTTTGACATTCCAGGCCAAAGCTTGAGTTTGGCCTGTATGGCTACGTCTTCCCTCAAAGGGAAGCTTCCTTTGCTTTAAACCATGTTTAAAGTAGATACCTGCTTCCGCCTATAAAAGCCTTTGGTGTCACAATTGGGAATGAAGATATCTTCGCCGTTCGTGTAGCGGGGGGCTTTCAGCTCCTGCAAGATGGCTGCCAAATGCCTGCGGCAGGGAGCCTGTGATAAGAAGAACAAGTTAGCGATTGAAAGGAGAAAACCGCTGCACTGCACGGGCAGGCCTTAAAAATAGGCATTTGGGTCTAGGTAATGTTAGCGGCACTCCATGCCAGGGGTCCCCAAACCCCAGGTTGTGGCCCATTCAGAACTGGGCCGTGTTATGTGGCAGACAAGCGGCCGCGCACACAGCTCCACTTGTGCGAGCGGCAGACACTCACACAACTCAATTTGCACAAATGGTGGGCATGCATACTCGCATGCATTTGTGCGAGCTGCGAGCACACCTACCTGCCACTGACACATTTAATTTTAATTTAATTTTATTAAATTTATAGACCGCCCTTCTCCTTTGCAGGACTCAGGGCGGTTTACAGTCAATATTTAAAAAACACAAAGTACAAAATTTAAAATATTAATTAAAACGTAATTAAACTAACTGTAATCCCCTTAAAAACCCCATTTAAAAATCTAACCCCAGTTATAATTAAAACATAATTAAAACCCTAATAACTAAACCCAAGCGAAGCGGTTGAGATATATGGTTGGTAGATTCACACAATATAACTACATCATATCCTGATGACTGAGTTCACACAATGCTAATCTAAAATTAAACAAACCACATTATGGCTTAATTTCAATGCACAAAGCACTTAGCATGTATGCCTCTTGTCACAACATATTACCTAAGAGCTTGCAAACACTCCTTGAAACTCCAAGTGACTGAGGAATCTTACCACAAATGGTATCTTTCCTACTAGGGCTGGGGAAAAAATTGCCCTGGAAGCTTTATTCTCTCCGATCACGAACAATGTGCAAAGGCAACTTTTGATTGGCCAGAGTAACCATCTGTTCTATTTTAGATACCCGCCCACATTTCTTCCCTTAAAGATAGATGGGTTTGGTGGTCCTCCTTTTCATCGCATCACTTTTGCTGGCCTCACTGAGTACTAGCCACTGGAGGGCAGAGCAGCACTGTCTATTCCGCGTAAGTAACTTCTGCTTCGTTGTGGTGAAAAGCTCTTGAAGTGATAATTTGTAGCTTTGCCCTTATTATTTAGGGTTCATCAAAACTATGTCTAGGCGTTAGCCAATTTGTTTTGTAACTTTGCTTACAAAGTTTTATAACCAGGATGGTTATAAAAGTTAGTTATAAAACAGAGGTTATAAAAGTTACAAAACAGTGTTTCTCGTTATTCTCTAAGGCACCATTTTAGGAATTTGGTTTGGAAACTAAATCATGGCTCAAAATTCAGCATGATTTTTTGCTGTCTGGCTGAGTCTCCAGTTCTCTTGCACACCTTTAAAAATAACAACAGTAGCAGCAGAACAGATAGTTATGCAAAACAGCTGCAGCCGCAGCCACAATTTAAAAAAAATTATATATAGAAAGTATTTTTCTATCTAGAGCAAAAGAAAATAGAATCAGATGTCAGTCTGACACTGGAGATAAAAAAGAGATGCTTGTTTTACTTTTTGTAAAAAAAAAAAATCCTTTTGGAAGAACTTTTGACAGCCTTTCATTTTCTTGGCTACATGCTTTTTTAAAAACATAATTCAGAGAATTTATATGTTTTGAGGAATCTTTCTATATGCTTGGATTTAGATAGGAAAAGGCAGGTGTTCCTCCTGCTCCCCCGAACTGAACTCTTCACTGGAATATTTTTCTTTCTTTCTTTCTTTCTTTCTTTCTTTCTTTCTTTCTTTCTTTCTTTCTTTCTTTCTTTCTTTCTTT
>JANHFK010001839.1:44471-60299 GCA_036250565.1 Sibynophis collaris | reverse complement strand
TACCTACCTACCTACCTACCTACCTATCTATCTATCTATCTATCTATCTATCTATCTATCTATCTATCTATCTATCCGTATATATAAGTGTGTAAATAAGAGCAAAATCCTTAACCCTAACCCCCATCAAATATCTTTCTACAATTGGCCAGCAAGCCTCCAGAATGTATTCTTGGTGATGGGGGATTTTGTTCCTGGGGAAACAACAAAGATAGAAATATCAGAAGGAAGGGGTTGTGTTCTGAAGCTTACTTAAGATTAACTTAGATTCTGTGATTTGGCATCAAGTTTCTCTGCTCAAGGCCTGCTTTGTGTATACAGTACTAAGTATCTTGGAGGCAGTGGAAGATGCTGAATAATTAAGGGGGAAACTCTGTTCTCCTCACTACAGAGGGAAGAGTCTGATGCCAAGTAAGAAAAAAAGGATGCATTTTTTTTCACCTCCAGAATGTATGCCACACCCATATGCTTGCAGGCCAGAGCTGACAGCTCTTCCCAAACTTAAGTCTATACTTTCGTTTGTTTGTTTGTTTGTTCATTCATTCACTTCTTCCATTCCTATAGCTGCCCATCTCAGCCAAATGACACTGAGAGGCCTGCAATTCTGTACAGTGTAGTAGAGAAAGGCATGGGAAAACAGCACAGCCAGTCCCATTTTGGATTCCAGCAAGCTTTTGCTGCAAGCCGAATTCCCTGTCAGAAGATGAAACCACAAAGGCTGACTCCCAATCACTTTGTTTCTTTCTCTTCCAATTCACACACACACACACACACTCCTCTCTTAGCTGATCTGAGCAGCAGGTCAGGTTTCTGTTCAGAGTGACTGGGACTTTGAATAGGGGAAAAAAACCCTTCTTAAGGGTGAAGAGATTGAAGCATGTTGTTGTAGGCCTCACTCATTAGTCATAAGAGGATGAAATCACACAAATCATGAGGGGGTGGTGGTGATGGTGGTGGTGAGGGGATTTTTATGCTCCAGGGAAAAAGGCATAACTTTAGGGAGTTGGCCATCTAGACAGCAACATGGCTTTTCTTGTCATGCCCAGACCAGCAAAAGAAGGATCAGCAGGACCTCTCATGCAAGGTTTTGGAATATTGTGGAATGAGTACAGAGAAACACCCAGAGCACGTTCCTGGTTTTCAGTATGCAGTTGTATGAGGCCTGTGGCTATCATTGTGTGTTACATTCTCTGCAGCTCAGCGCTGTTGATGGACCAGCTTCCTTAATGATATCAGAAAGAAAGTAGCTTGGCTGCCGATACATTGGCTGCCATCCAAGATGACAATTTAGGCTCATACTCTGAAGCGCAGCATTGGCAAGCCAGAGAAAGGGTAGTTGTCTGCATTGTGAAAGCAGGATGTGTAGGTGCTAATGGAAGATAAGTTCAAATGACAAATCTGGGCCCCTGTTTTCAGACAGGGATCTTGCCTTGCACTGACAGCTTGCTGAAGCCCAAAAGGGAACGGTTTGTGCCTGGGCCTGCTCTTCTCTTCCCTGTCGCAGAGTTACACCCAGAAGCCGAGAGTGGGTTAGCAGCTGGGAGGTCACCCAGCCTTCCTCCTGGGGCTCTGTCTATGTCCATGGGCTGCCAGCTGCTTTTCTCTGTCCTGCTGCTCTTGAGATTTTTCTCACTCCCATTTGAAAACATTTTGTCCTGTCTCTTGTGGTCTCAAATTGATGCTTGGCAGCTTGTGTAAAAATTCTGAAATCCCAGTGGGGAACTGAAGAAAGTGGGCTTTTCCCTTCTTTGGAGACTGTGGGATAGACACGATGACATAATCCTACCCTCGTCAGATCCAGCTAGCGACTTGGTGCTGCTTCTTTGGGCACATGTTGCAAAGGCTCGCTGGCGCGTTCCTCTTCATTTTATGCCTCATTGGGAGCCCTGCTCTCTAGGGACCTACATTTTACTCCTTTAGTCTTTCGGTGTACCTTGCTGCTGAAAACCAGAGCCTTTATGAAATGGGAATGACCCTCATGGAGGCACCATAATAGAGTTACACATGCATTTGCTAAAAATGATTTATTTTAACTGCTTTACAAAGTTCCCTGGGTTTTACAAGTCTTGAGAAAGGGAAGGAAATTGCAAATGACTCGGGTCCTGAGCACCGGAAAAAATTACTAAGAGTTCCTATCCAGCATCATCAGAGATTCCAGTTGGCATTATCCACAGATTCCAAGGACATGTTTGTAGCTATAAAACCTAACAATGTGCATGAGGCAGTGGGAGTGAGAGAGAAGAAGCTGTGTTAATCCTCACATCCAACAATATGTACTCTCTCTCTTTATCTTCTAATGGAATTGTAATTAGTGGTTGGAGATAGGAGAATGGAGTTAAAGAAATAGGATGCCCTTTCATTTCTAAATGTTGTTAGCATTGCTAATTGTTCCTATCTACTGAGTTCTTTAAAGGCTCTTATAGGTGTGTTTTCTGATACAGAAATTGGGATTCTTAGTTTAATGGAAAAACTGGTGTCTGTCTTTTGTGGTGCTCATAAAGCTAGCATCAAACACTAAAACGTATATATCATGGCTGATAACACAGACCGCTATAACTCTTAAGCAATCTCTTTGCTTAAGAAAGCAGCCAGTGTTGGAAACTTGCTGATTTTACATGTAAAAGTTCTTGTCTTACAAAGTCATAGCTCGAAGAAAAGAATTTGAACTTGAGATAGGTGGCAGGGCAGAAGGAATATTAAACACTAGAATATAGTTTTATATTAACCTTTCTACAAGAGCCATAAGGGACTTGATATGTATCAGCAAATCTTTTAGTCATGTGCATTAAAACTAGAGAAATCCCTTTAGTCTTTATTGTGACATTGTCAGGTCACAATACTCTTTCAGAAGAGTAAACAGGATACATGAGCTCCATGAAATACATTTTTATTTTTTTAAAGATGTCTCTGATAGAAGAGAACATTTGTGGGTTAGAGTTGAACTGTGAGGTTGTTGGGGTTCTTTGATCTTGGTTGTTTTCTTGCAAATGTTTCATTACCAAACTAGGTAACATCATCAATTCTAAAAGGGAGTAGGGTATTCTCTTTTATATATGTGAGTGGTCTTAGTTCCTTGATTAGGCTATTATTTACTGTTTGTTTGTCTGACTTTCTAGTTCCTTGATTGGCATATTGTTTACTTCTTGATTGTTGATATCTTTGCCCAAATTGTATTAAAACAAATATATTCATATTTAAATCTATGTTACTATATAGTCATAGATCTGTTATTATATATTTCAAAATGGCATACAAATTAAAAGTTTTGAAATGCAATTCACTAGGAAGTTGTCAAATAAAATTGAGCCGAATAATCGGAGACACACAAAAAGTTTCTTCATCCGCAACCTGGAATTTTAAGATAAGCTGAGTGAAATTTAATGCAGAACCTATGAATTGGGCAATGCAAAAAACAAAACAAAACCCCACCCTACCTTTATCATAGATGCGAACTGCATCTGCCTATGAAAGAAAATGGAATTATGAAGAAAAATGAATATATGAGCTGCCTTAGTTTGTGTGGAATTGCAAACTGGAAAATCTTCCACAATTTTGCATTCAAAACTTTGTCCAGTATTTCCTCTTAGTTACAAGTGGGATAGCAACACAAGGTACAAGTTGAAGATAATTTGCTATGTTGTGTAAACTTTAGGAGGCCAGTCCCTTTGGATATTTATACATTTGCCAGATTCTGTGCTTCTTGTGTGTGTTTATGTTCTTTCAGAAAATCTCTTTGTCTTAAATATTTTGCTTTGTTTTCAGGGTGAAGGGCAAAGAATTGATGCCCATGGTTTCCTGTGTTTATTCAACTTATGGGTAGAAGGCTCTGACCGCCTATCATTTTGCTTTTTTTAAAGAACAGTATTTCACATAAAGTATATAATTTTGAAAGGTAGTATAAAACTCTCAGTTTTAAGAGGAATTTTCAAAAAGCTCATTGCTTTTTTAATCCTTCCACTCACTCACCCAAATTGATGGTTTCATATAATCTGAGCAGTTTGACCCCATATGTAAAGAATGGGTGAAGGGATTGGCCTCTACAAAATAAGTAATAAAATTATAATCCTTGCAAATGCTTATAATCCACTCCTCTCAAGTTTCCACTGAACAGCTTAAGGTATTTAATAGCAATGAGTACCATAAATGAGCTGTTAAAATATACTTTACAATATTTAAAAAACTAATACACTGTAGCATTAAAAGCTGCAGAGGATACAGATACACTAAATGTCAAAATATTTAAAGTATTCAGATTCAAGAATTACGTGTTTAAAGATTATGGAGAAAGACACTGTAATCGGTATAATGTAATACCTATGAATAACTCTGCAATATTATAAGCAGACTCCTTAACATCATCTGGAATCGGATATCTGTTTAATAGCCAATCTCTAGTTTATAGAAAGTTGTTCAGTTCTTCACTAAGTTAAACAAAGTGGTCCCGTAATAAAGTGTTGTAATGCAGAATGCTTGAATTTGGGCTGGCAGCCAGCCATGTTTCTTTTTCTGGATACATCATTGTCCTTCCTGGTTTGCTTATTTTCCATCCAGTCTGACCTCAGCATTCTATAACCATGTAATATACTGAAGTCTCATTAGGTTTTTTGGGGACGTGGGGGGAGGGCTGTATTGTATTTTTTTTTTAAAATCTTCTAAAATACTTGATATCTCTTATTATGAATAAGTGTTGTTAATTTGGGCAAATAAAGATGTCCGTGAAAAGAATGAGTTCACTTTTAGCTTATACATCAGACTTCTCCAACCTGCGGCTTTCAACTCTATTGGGTTTCAATTCTCAGAAACTCAACTATCATGGCTATAGGTTGAGTCAGCATATTTGAAGACTAACAGATGTGAGTTACTCCAAGGTGGAGTTGGTGTCCTGAGTAGAATCCTATCTTTGTACAGAGATAGAGGCATAAGAAATTGTGGGTCTCATTTTGCAAAAATGGGTACGTGGTTTGAAATGCTCACCCATGTTTCAGGGTGTTGTAGAAACTTACTCAGACATTGCTGGAATAGGAGGCTTTTCCATGAATGTGTTGGGATAGAATTCAACAAAGCTTTGCATCCACGGATACTTTTAGCCTTCCCAATTCACAGCATAATGCATCCAATGGAGAATTTCGGTAATTTTCCTCCCTTTTTGCAACTTGTATGTGAGAAAATGTAGAAAAAAAGGAGAGGAAAAGAAAGGAGAAAAGATCACACTTCTCATATGTTTGTCCTCAACTGCTTTACATAAGGCAGTTCCTCTACCTTGTATGTTTTGCTTAGGCGACAGTGAGATTTCTTTGTAAATATTTTGGTGTGTTAAGGCTAAAAATCGCTTTGGACTGTAATTTTACATACTCATTTTATGTGTTATTGGACTACCAGGGTTTATTTGTGAGTGCTAAAGGTTGTGCAAGGTGGGTTTTTTTTAAAGTAATGCATAATTTTAAATGTAACTGCAATCTCCCCCGGAACATAAGAAAGTCAGAACAAGGAGAAGTGGTGGATGGGCCTGATTGAAAGAAATCAGCCTTCAACAGGAATGTGGTAATTATAGCTTGTCCAGAGTGCTAGAGAAGTGAAATTTTCAAAGGTAATCAAAATTGGAGAGGCTGAAGGTTTGCAAACCTCCTTTGGTATTTCTGTTGAGTTTGTGTGAGATCTGTCTTCTTTTCAACCAGCAGAAGGGCATAGCAGCATCCTGGTCTGGACACTTCACACTACATATGTGCTATGTGCTTTGGACTGAGTACCTGTAAGAACTTCTTAACAACTTCAAAGCAAGTTCATCGTGCTTCTATTCTATATGTTCCTTGCTCTGGTTTTTTTTTTTAAATTGAAGACAGTTTCTTTATATATTTCTTTGTTCATCAAATCTGTATCTCACATTTCGAGCAAAGCCGACTTGCAGCACACCTCATGCAAGAGAACATTCTGGTACACAAATCTTCAGATTGTGTTTGCAAAAGGTTCCGCTGTCTTTCTGCCATTTTTTTTTCTTCCTCTACTCCTTCTGTTCTCCATCTACTCCCATCTGGCTGTCTATACGAGAGGACAATAAGCAGTTCAGTCAGTGGCGACCATAACCAAGATTAGCCTTCCAATGAAGTTAACGAAGTGGTTTATTTGCAATTAGTGTGAGGGCTTATTTTTTTGGCATCGGAAAGTGGAATGGAGGAAGGAGGAAGAGGCAGAGCCCATATTACGGTCAAAATGTTATGGCACCAAAAAGATCTCTCTCGGTGAGTCATTCTCCTTCCCAGCTGTATTGCGTGCAAGTGTTTTGACACTTGGAAACTCCCAGCACAAAGGGGTAGATTCAGATGGTGAGTCATTGTATCTCTTCTATGGGAGTACTCTGGGTCAGCCGTGACCCAGGCGTGTGCTCTGACTCTAAAAAGCCTTGGGCTTCCAGTAGCTTCTCGGGCTGTAACCCGAGAAGGACCCATCTTCACGCTGGGGCGAAAGCGCTGCAGCTCTTTTGCCTACAAACCAGGCTGTCATCTGGTGTTTTGCAGTAGACAACATCTGTAAAACTGGGCTTCAAGAATTGCCAAGGAGACATTCCGGCCTTTTTCTGGGGAGCCTGTTGTTCCACAAGATTTGAAAGAGTGATTGGAGTGCAAGCTTTGAGCCAAAATAGGCTTCTGTGGAGCTCTTCCCCTCAACCAAGACTCTTATGAGTTGTTGTTTGCCTGTACCAGCTCTTTTTCCTGTGCTGTCTGGCTGTTAACTACATTTCGTAAATGCTCTGCTTTAATGCTCTCTGGTGGTTCTAGTCCCTGTCCCCCCTCAAATTGTCCTAGAGGGAAAGATTGTACAGATAATGGTAAAGACTGCATCACATTAAATCCAGAAAGCCAGAGTAATTTTAAACACTCAAGCACCCCAATGAACCAACATGATAGAAGAGGGAAGAGAAAGAGGAAGAAATAAAAAATGGAAAGAGGCTTTCATCAAGTGCCTAAAACAGGGGTCGACAACCTTAAACACTCAAAGAGCCACAAAGGTCCTAACCAGAAGCCCCCGTTCAATTTTGGAGCCGACCAGAAGTCCGTTTCCCCCACTATAGTCTCCTCCTAGCGTGGCATCCTTTTTCCTCTACCTGTCCTAACCAAAAGTCCTATCAATTATGGAGCCGACCAACAACAGGCAGCCGCAGCAGAGGGATGAAAGAGCCACATGTGGCTCCAGAGCCACGGGTTGCTGACCCCTGCCCTAAAAGATATTAAACCCAGCACTGGGAGAATCTGTCAGTGCTAACACTGATGTACCAGCCATTTCCTTATAGTGTTATCTATAGTATCACTAACAGCAATAAGATTTTGGAGGAATTTCCTGAATGTGAGAGAAATTCACGTTAGAAATATAGTAGTTGTGAATTGCCTGGGTCCTATATTTCTAGACTTTTAAGAGTGACTTAATGGACTGAATGATAATTTGAGTCTGGCAAGTATTGCATGTCATCCTGGGGATCACTTATCAGCTTTAACCTCTGAATCAATCTATTTACAGGTTCCTCGTATTGCAATTGTCCAAGAGAGAAAATACATGTATGAAGCAATTAACACAGGCTCTGTATTATATCCAGCTTTTTCTGTCAGACAGATACTGGGCACTGGATGTTCACAGCTATGTTTATGCTTTCTAGAAGCTAGGGAGACTGCCAGCTCAGGCAGTTAAAAGATGCACTTTGTTCTTTAAGAACAGTACTAGACAATTGGTTACATTGGAAGAAAGACTGTGGTGAATTTAAAGCCCCGCATTTGATGTAAAACGTGAATGTGTTCTTTAAAATATTTTTGGAAAGTATATGTTATCTAATAAGGAGTCACCTGGGAACTGGTATCAGAGATATCAGAGATAAAATGGAAATCATCAAGGGATATGCATATACAGGTAGTCCTTGATTTATACAGTTCATTTAGTGACTGTTCAAAGTTACAACAGCACCGGAAATAGTGACTTATGACTGTTTTTCACATGTATGACCATTGCAGCATCCCCTTGGTCACATGATCAAAATACAGATACTTGGCAACTGTTTCATATTTATGACGGTTGCAGTGTCCTGGGGCCATATGACCAGCTTTTATGACCTTCTGACAAACAAAGTCAATAGGGAACCCAGATTCACTTAACAACCATGTTATGAACAACTGCAATAATTCACTTAACAACTATGACAAGGAAGTTCATAAAATGGGCCAAAACTAACTTAACAACATAAATGGTTATGGGGCTTTTTCTGTGGTCGTAAGTTGAGGACCACCTGTACATATCCTGTGATACCTGTACTATCTCAGTCTTAGGCTGAAAGCAATGAAGTGGTTAGCCAATAGGCTGCTGTATAAGAGATTGCCTGCCCAATGCTTCCCAGGGTAATACAGGTGGCCTCTAGAGAAATAGCACATAGTGTTCCATTTTCTTTTCTTCCAGCGGGAGATAGAAGAGCTGGCTTAATGAAAGTCAAAAACCAACATCCTGTGTTCAAAAAGACCAAGTTCTGCCAAGTTTGAAGGTCAAGTTTCCTTTGAGTCCTGGTAACTTCCTGGACATATCCATGTAGTTTTCTTGGCAAATAATACAGAAGTGGCTTGTCATTGCTGCCTTCTGAGATTTTTTTGTTATTGTTGTCTTCTCAATCTGGTTTATAGTCCCAAAACTTCTGATTGTTTCTTTTTCAAGTGCTAACCAATTCCAGCCCTGCTTAGCTTTTTGAGATCAGCTAATGGTGGCTAAGTGGTGCCCTCTATTGCTGGGCTCCCTGTCTATTGACTTTCTGTAGAGCAAATTGAACCAAGTCATTCAGTTGGTATTCCCGAGAATTCTGGCTTTGCCAAGAATTATTGTTGGGAAGGTGTTGGGATTTATAGGAGCAGGGACCATGGAACTTGTGGTGTCATTGAAAACTTTGCCTAATTTACTTCCAAGCCTTTAACAAACTTCCTACCAGCCTAAAAGCAGGTAGGCAGCCTAAGGACCCACTGGAGTGCATCTGGGCCCCTAAATATTCTTAGATCTTAACCCTGACATTGGCGAATATTCAATTGTGGGGGTGTTTTGTTTCCATTTTGGGTGTTCATTTTTTATTTCATTTCACTTTAATTTAAAAAAGAACACATTCTACCCTCTCAAAAATGTCCCATTTACCTGATAATATCATTGGATGAGGCCCTCTGATGCCAATGAAGACTGAATTACTGAACCAATGCAGCCCTCAGACCATACAAAATGGGCAGCTACATAAATTTTATAAATAAATAAATGATTGCCCACTCCGTTTTAGAGTTTTATTTCTAAAAACAGCAGCTAGAAACCAAACAACCCCCCTCCTCCTCCTCCGAAACATTTTATACTAGATGAATGCCCAATTTTGATCATTTGTGAGGTAATAGTTATGCAAAACTACCTTCCTTCTAATAAGAGAATGAGTAATTTTTCCCCAGGTAACTCAAGTACAGTTAGATCCATAATAATAAAATATGGTGCTAAATAGAGATTTATGTTGTATTTGAGGCTTCTGTAACCTCATACTGAATAAGATAGGATAACTGCAGGATTATTTTCTGGTTGAAGATGTATGTCTACCTGTATAAAAGAAACCGATCAAAAAAGCCAGTTCTCCTTGCAGGGAACTTTTTATGTGAAGGGAAAGCACCAAAAAGCATCCTTTCATGTAGTCCCATGATCCATCTGTAGCCCCATAATCCTGTAGCTACCTTTCTCCTCCTATTTTCCTCGCAACAACAATCCTATGAGGTGGATTGGGCTGCGAGAGAGTGACTGGCCCAAAGTCAGCCAGCTGCCTTTCATAGGTAAGGCAAGATTAGCACTCACGGTCTCCCACTTTTTAGCCTGGTGCCTTAATCACTGGACACCACAGTGGCTCTGAAATGAAAAGCATTTCAGATTTTTCCTCTTGGGTCTTCAGCAAACATTGCTTACTTTATAAATGCATTGCTGGGTGGAAAAAGTTCTACCTACCAGTTTGTGCTTCTTGCTTGATTTACCCTGATCCTTAACACTAATATGGAGATTCAGAGTATCAGGGCCATGCTTATGGAAAATTGGTTTAAAATCCATGCAACTCAGAGCTTTGCATATTTCGTTACCAAACACCAGTTCAACAACACATCGATTGAACAAATTATCTCTTGGCTTGGAATTGGGTCTGCTGTCTCGTTCAGACTACCTTGGAATTGGACTTGGGGTATATTAAGGACAAATTTTTCTTGGCCACCCTGCTTGGCTTAAATCCGGAATATGCTACCAGGTTTAAGTTCCTTCAACTGCTGTTGGCTGAGGATTGGTCTCATATGACCAGCACAAAATGCCGGGCCTGCATCTGCTTATCTTAGAGGTTCACCTGTTTGTCTTGGACTCTCTCTTGCTTGGCCGTCATGTTCTTGTCTTTGTCTGCTGGAAACTTCCTCTTATAAACTAGAGTTTAAAGTAAAGTTCCATCAAGAAGCTCTTTGGATGGAATTTTCTTTTCCATAGTTGTGGGTCTGCCTGTAACTTAATATGCAGTGGTGGAGGTGCAGGTTTGGGCTAAGAGTTAGAGGAGAGAGAGGCTTGCCAAGCCATTTTTATGTCTAGCACTGCAGTTAACTAAGATAAGTTTGAATAAAGTTACCATACCATGTTTGTTAAGGACATATATTTCACTTATCAGATTTCACAGAAAAGCAGGCAATGCCTTTTTTAGTTCAAACGGATAGAATCTGTTTATTTGCTGTATCTGCCTCGGCCCTTTTCAGAGGAAAAAAAAAACTAGATTAAGATTTACAGCAAGGTAATTCTTATCCTCAGTTTTGAAACAAAGGGCATGCCATTGCTTCCTTTCCGTGTATCTTTATTATGTTCCATGCTAGCTTCTGTATGTTACATAACCCACAGGACAAGGCCACTCTACGTCCTTCCCTGATTTCAAAATTTCCCCCTCTTTTTAATTTCTTCCTCTGCTTCAGCTCTTTTTGTGCAATTATAGCACATCCCTTTCCAATGTATGTTTGATGAATTATTTTCATTTATGTATTTTTTGGTCTCCTGAAGTAATTTTACTCACGTGCTAAATTCCTAGTCAGTATACTTCAAGATTTCCACTGTTTCCATGTCCATTCTTAACTTATGACTTTTGCTTTGAGACAGACATGAGACCTCTGCATGGTGTGCATGTATGAAGAAGAGTAGGGAATGAGCATGAGAGAGCATGCATAGGTGGCAGTGTGGTAGGTAGATAAGCTTGGCAATTTGTTCCTAGAAAGAAGTTCTTCACACACCAATCCTTCGTAGAAATTCTCCAAGATGGGGCTTTGTTGCAGGACAAGGTCACATAACCTGAAATTTAATATCCTAAAAGAAGTTTGGTATGGGTTAATGGAGGAGTTCCAGAATCAGATACCGGTATGAAAGGAAAAAGTCCCCTTTTTGGCTTTAAGCACAACACTAAAATCATGTCCTGTTTAGTCTGACCTGAAGCTAGTTACGGCCACAATTCACATAAGGGCCGGAGTGATTTAGGGAAAACCCTCCCTTCTTGCCATTGTTTGAAGCAGTCACCTAAGCAGGAAGTGGAGATCTTTGGCCTTTCTGAATGTTTGGGGCCATATCTTCTTACAATCCCAGCTAACTGGACTTCTGGAGAGAGTTGTTGGAAGCTATAATTCAGCAACATCTAAAGCAGTGTTTCTGAACCTTGGCAACTTTAAGACGTATAGACTTTTAACTCCCCAAATTCCCTGGTCAGCATGGGCATTCTGGGAACTGAAGCCCATACATCTTACAGTTGCCAAAGTTGAGAAACACTGATCTAGAGCAGTGGTCCCCAACCCCTGGGCCATAGACCAGCATTGATCCATGGCCTGGTAGGAACTGGGCCACACAGCTGGAGGTGAGCGGTGAGCAAGCAAAACCTATTGTAAACTGAGCATGGATGGGATCTAGGATGCACACTCCTCTTCTCCCTCAACCCGGTCTGTGGAAAAATTGTCTTCCATCAAACTGGTCCCTGGTCCCCAAAAGATATAGATGCTACATATCCTGCACATTTTATAGTATGTACAGAAGCAGAATTGCTAGACCGGTTTTTTTTTCTCTTCCATTCTTCTGTCCTCCACCTAGCAATGCACATTTCAACCATGTGAACTCCCTGACTGCTCTCTCCTTCCTCCCTCCTCCTACCAGGCTGATGGAAAAATAAAATGCATAACTTTAATTCTTCTCTCGGATAATTTTAATGTTTTGTTTATTAAAGGGCAGCTCTTCAAAGGTTGGGTGTGGGTTTCCAGCACACGGCTGGAGTGGGAGGTGGGCTTGGATTGGCCCCGCGTCTCTTGGAAGGGATTGTCTGTTTCTGAAATCTGGGTGTCTTGGAATTTTGCATGTCTGGATTATAATAGCCTGGAGCCCTCGCCTTTCCCAGAATCACCCTGCTGTTAGGACTTGGAAGGTGAGCAGTTTTCTCTTCCCCTTCTGATTCGTCACCAAACTTCAAATTAGACTTCTGGTATGACCAGTAGACAAAGCATACACTTAAGATGACCCAGATTGGGAGGTGGCTGAATTTGCCAACTCTTGCAGGAGCTAAGCAGGCTCAGTGTGAGGATGAATACTGGCCATGAAATCTAGAATTGTGATCTTGACTGCCTACCATCCTAAAGAGCACAGTGAGAAACCATTTCTGCATGGCTGTTGAGACTCAGTACTGTACAGACACTAGGAGTCAAGCCTAAGATAATTGTAATGTAATTCAGTGGGAAAAACTTACACCCCCACCCCCGCAAGATTCACACCAGAATCCCAAATCCTTAATTGGGATTAAGACTCTAGCCTTAATTTCCGTTTAGTTTGTTGTTCTCTTGTCATGGGTACCACAGTTGTCTTTGAGCTGCTCCTGCCCTATCCAGGTTTTACGCTGGTCTGCTTTGTGCAGATGAGCCCTGCCAGAATTAGCTGGGGTTAGCATGGCTTTTTTTTCTTCTTGCAGGCCCTTGTACTGTTAAAGTAAGAGTTATATGGCAAAATCAAATCTCTATTTTTCACAGGAAAGGAAACACAGAGAAATCTGTTTTCTTCCAAACATCAGATTATTGTGCATAGTAGTTTTGCTTAGTGGACCGTTTTTTAATTCACTGGGACCTTTGTGCTCTTTGTGGGGAGGGGGGAGGAAATGTTAATAAAACTCAATTTGGACACTTCATTAGAATATTTTGTTTCCTGAAAAAAACACCCAAGTCAATACAGTTGTCAGTTGACTATGCAGTTCTGATTCTAGTAATCAGGAGCGAAGCATAAAGGGCAATGCAATTGAACTTCTTCAACCATCAGCAGCTCCATGGGCTGACACGATGTATGCTTTGAAATATTACCTTCAAAACAATAGGGGCTAGAAACTTTTATTGACAAACAAACAAACAAAAATGACTCTTGGAATACTTAATCCCCTCTCCAGTTTAAAAAAAAAAGTATATATATGCTTGGCACACTGACAAAGATAGAGCCAAGTGTGTTTTCCTGGGATTGGATTTTGTAGCACCAGAGATTGGGGCTGGGAAGACTGGCTCAAATATTCTGCTTTGCCTGCCTTTTGACATCTTAATAGAAAGCTTGTCACTGAAAAGGGATTAAGATGCTTTCTGAAAGAAGAAAAACTTTTGCAAGTTATCTCTATTACAACAATGTTGTTAGCCTGCTGTGGGGCTGACCATAAAAATTTTGCAAGTTCCTAACCTTATTCTTTTTTGTGCAGCCGAAGGAACGATGCTCCATCACTCCAATCCAGGGGTGTTAAACTTGATTTCATTGAGGGCCGCATCAGGGTTGCATTTGACCTCAGGTGGACATGGCCAGGGTGAGTGTGGTCTCGACTGGCATGGCCAGCTCGACATCACTTGTGTCAGGGACGCATGTGGTGGCCCAGGCAGGGCTGGGGGGCCGGGGGTGTCTATTGTCTACAATGGAGGAAGGTGAGGCCAGGGAGAGCACCAAACCCTTGTTCTCCAGAAGAGCCTCACCTTCCCTCAAGTCACACATCCTGGACAGCAGCACAGGATGTCCAGAGCCCTAGGCAACGGAGGGCAAGCCCTCAAGCTCCCAGGGCACCTGGCCCCCATAGCCCAGCCCAGCCCAGCCAGCCCTGCTTCCCCAAGGGGGTGCCTGGCAGCACTTACGTCCTCCTCATGGCTGCTGCTGCTGCTCTCCCAGGCTCCGTTTGCACTTGCAGGCACCGCGAGCTGGTCCTTCAGTGTTTCCAAGGCGACCTTGCGGGCCGAATCCGGCCCGCGGGCCTTGAGTTTGACACCCCTGCTCTAATCGTACCTGGATTGATCATGCAGCTGCATAGTTTTAGCCAACCAATAAAATCACAGGGGAGATTTAAATCAAATTGGGGGGAATCACGTCTTTCTCTGCTTGCTTTATTTACATCCCCAGAGTGGCTCTTAAGCAGCTCTGTGGCCATTCATCTAAGACAGGGAGCAAAACTATTATGAAATATGAAAAATGATCTTAAGGGCAACACATTATTTCTCCATATTAAAGTGGGGGGGGGGGGAGAAAGGTAAAGAACCCCCTGCAGATTTTACTCCACTAGTCTTTGCCGACTCTAGGAAGGGAAAGGGCGAAGAAAATGAGGTTACTTTCTAGACAAGACTGTTATCTACATATGCTAAAATGCGCTCTTCCAAGTTGAAATTGTGAAACTCCAAGCAGGCCGCAGACACCGGTGAAGGTACACGCGTGTCTTGGCATTCCATCCGTGCTGCAGCCTTCCCTAACTTTGAACCTTTTGGGTATATGATGAGAATTCTGGGGCTTGTGGGCTCGGCATTCGTGGTGGGGCACAGCTGGGAAAATCCAGGGGAGAACGAGACTTGAGAATGAATTTCACGTTAGACACTTTGCAAATGCTGGTGCCAGTGACTGTGCTGTTGAAACATGAAACTCAGCCATGGCTCCCTCATCAAGGCAGTGTGGTATAGTTAAGAAAGTGACATAGTTATGGCTAGCTCTTACCAGCCATTAAATTTTGTCACTGTCTGGAAGAGGTGAAGAAATGTCCCTTCTGAAGAGTCGATAATTGTGCAAACTTTGAAGGAAAAAAAACCCCACACGTGCCAGGATGTTATTTCAATATCAGTAGCCACATCAGATGGCAAATAACATTCAATTTCTCACTCCGTTGTCACTCCTCCAGTCCAGATTGTCGTCTGTTTGGCTCTGCTCTTAGGGCAGAATTTATTTTAATTTGCAAAAGCAAATGAAAACCTTTCCGTAAACCTTATTTCACTGTGGACGGAAATCATTCGATTCGAAATATGGGCAAAGAGCGTTAACTCTGCAATTGTTCTCCCGCCAAGGAGAGAAGATGCTTGTCAAGGTGGCTCTCACCCTTTGTGTCAAACTGCTTCCTGATCCAGCTGTTTGAAATGTTTGCTTTCTGTTTAGATGGATGAGCAGTTCTCGGAATTCTGCAGCAGCTTGGAGAGCCAGTGGAAAGGGTCAGCGGTTTGCATTTTTTCCACCCGGCTGCAGAAGCCAGGAAAGTTTGGTTCAGCACATGGCTGGACTTCACGAGGGGTGTTCTGTGCACACATGCAAAAAAAAAAAAGGAGCACCGGAGGGTCAGATCATGCATACTTTTGGTAGCTCCTTCATCATTGATGCTCTGCTGGCCTAATTTAGAGATTTAGTGTGGTAACCTGAAGGGCACATTGTGCAGTGGTTGGTTTCAGTTTCTCCCCGGAAATGGGATGGGATGCTGGCACTCTGTGGCGATGTTTCCCGCAATCCATTTGCTTTTCTTTAAAAAAAAAAACAAAAACGGAAGAT
>JANHFK010001839.1:7119-17359 GCA_036250565.1 Sibynophis collaris | reverse complement strand
TGCCATAGGTTCGCCATCACTGCTCTATACTGTCCTAGTAATGTCTGGACAAGACGAAGACTATAGACTGCTAGTACTGTTGCTGTTTCTCACTTTGATTTGTTTATGGAGAAAAATGTTATTTCTTCTTAGAAATAAAGTCCATTTTCTGTCAAAGGTTTCAAGTTTTGGTTGTTTGACCTATCTGATGGCTGTTTTGAGTTCACATAAAACGGTCAGTCATAAAGTTTACTTGAAGTACCGATAGTCCTCGACTTACAACGGTTCATTTAGTAACCGTTCAAAGTTACAACCTCGCTGAAAAATGATTGCTTTTCACACTTACGACCATTGCAGCATCCCCATGGTCACATGATCAAAATTCAGATGCTTGGCACCTGACTTATATTTATGACGGTTATCCCGGGGTCATGTGATCTCATTTTGCAACCTTCTTACAAGCAAAGTCAATGGGGAAGCCAGATTCACTGAGCAATCATGTTACTCGCTTAACAATGCAGTGATTCACTTAACGACTGTGGGAAGAAAAATTGTAAAATGGGGGGGGGGGAGAGGAATTCACTTAGCAACTATTTCACTTAGCAACAAAAATTTTGAGCTCAACTGTGCTCATATATTGTACAGCACATAGCCAAACCCAGCCCAATAAAGCAAAGATATCTACTAAAAAATAACTAGAAGGAGCTACTGGTAAAAAGTAAATTATGGGGAAAAACAGATCTCTAAAAATAAGTACCGTAACTTAGGCTGAATCTCAAGATGGAAAGAGCTATTCTTCAAAGTCCGATATGACGCATTATTTCTGAAATATTTTGAAGAGTCTGCTTATCACATTCATCCTTAAAATGAAAAATGAAATAAAATTCCTAACAGAATAGGGAACTTTGAGTGCGTTTTAGGATTTTTCTTGGTGACTAATGAAACACATCAACATTTATCTCATAGAAATTTTGGGAAAATACCCGTGCCATAGGTTCGCCAACACTGATCTAGGCCTAATCAGGAAAGCAGAATAGAATTAAATCAAATTGAGTAGTTGAAAATCTTTGAAGAGGAATTTAAATTTTGTAACTGCACAAAGGCATAAGAAAGGGAATGTTTTCATTACCCTTTATTAAGCAGTTTGGTTTAGATGGCAATGTCAGACATATGCAGAGCGCGCACTTCTGAACCAGTAGAGAAGGTACGTAGATTTCACCCCTGCTCTTAAGTATGAATGCTGACTGGTGACTTTGGGCCAGTCATGACTCTCAACCTAGCCCACCTCATGGGGTTTTCTTTGGGGGAAAAACATGAGGCCGGATCTAAATCAGTATTATTCAAACTTGACAATTTTAAGACATAAGAATAACCGAGTTGGAAGGGATCTTGGAAGTCTTCTTGTCCAACTCCCGCTCAAGCAGGAGATCCTATACATTTTGGACAAGTGACTGTCCAGCCTTAAAAGCCTCCAGTGATGAGACACCTACAACTTCTCAAGGCAAGCCGTTCCACTGGTTGATCGTTCTCGCTGTCAGAAAATGTCTCCTTATTTCTAGGCTGAAGATCAATTTCCATCCATTGTTCCTTGCCTGGCCTTCGAGTGCTTTGGAAAGTAGGTTGTCCCACTCCTCTCTGTGACAGCCCCTCAAATACTGGAACACTGCTGTTATGTCCACATAGATGCAGACATAAAATCCACACGGATGTGTGGATTTCAACACATCCATGATTTCTCAATCAGCCACACTGGTTAGGGAATCTCAGCCACACACCTTACTTGAAAAGTAGTAATAAAGAATAAGAATAAGAATAGAATAAGAATAAATAGAATAGGAATAGAATAGAATAGAATTCTTTATTGGCCAAGTATGATTGGACACACAAGGAATTTGTCTTTGGTGCATATGCTCTCAGTGAATTACATTCTCTTAATAACACTCAAGTTATGAGAGAATGGCAATAAGTTGAGTACTATCTGTAGCCCGCTTAAAAAACAAACAGCTGTTTGTCCCAAAGGTGCTTTTTCAAGAAGCAACTGGACTTTTTGGTTGACCTGGATGACTGAGAATCTCCACAGACAAACAGCTGTTTATATTTGGGTTCCAACATTTCTCCAGAGTCAATAAAATTGCAAGACAGCATGCAACTATTCAGAATGTTCACCATAACACTTACTTTAAATGATGCACCCCTTTGCTTAAATCTATCAGCAGTTCCCAATATCGGGGACCTTTCACTCTGATCTGGAAGCATAAAAAATTGAAGTTGTATATATTGATAAGATTACAAAAAACCTTCAAGTTCCTTATTTCAGAAGAGGTCCCCTTACTTTCTAAAGAATCCCTCCTCCTGGGAAAGTCAAGGGAGTCTGATATAATGAGGTATTGCCGTTGAAAAAAAAAATCTTCTTCTTAAACATGCATTCTCAGAAATGCTGTCTGCATTTAGGAGCTACATCTCAGTCACTTTCCAAAACAGAATCACCTTGCATACCTGCTTCAGTAAATGAAGTTCAGGGAGAAGCGTGGGTGCCATAAGTTCCTCAGATGTTTGTTCATACCACTGAGTTCCCTTTGAAATACAAAACTGTTTAGTCAAAAGTTATGAAATGTAGAAGTAGAAAACATTCACAAAACACATAAGCTGCCTTAGATGGAATGTATAGAGCCCCCACCTCAAATTCAAAATACTATTTTTCTCATTACAGGCATGAAAGATGTTTTCTAAATCGCATGGGATGAAACAATCAGGTTTCAAGAAAACGGACAGATCACATGGGAAAATCTTCTAATTTTAAGGTTCTCTGTCACAGGATGCTTCTGCCATATAAGCTTCCAGGGATAATGCTTTAATCTGTCCTCAGTACTACAAAATAATGAGCTGATCCTGCAGATACCCTCTGTTCTTCATCATTGTATCCTTCATTTCATGTATTTATCTAAAGGTTGTGCCAAATTATGTATGGAGTGTGGCTATTTCTTTAAGCCAACCTTTCTTAACAGGATCTCGAGGACCCTGGAGTTCCACAAGAGGTCAGTAGTAGTTCTATGAGAGATTTTGATAGGAAAAAAAAATCCCCATTTTTTTAAACTCTGCACTTCGACAATTATTATTGGATGATTACATCCATGACTTAATGATCACATTAATGTACTGTGAACTGTAGATATTTTTTATGCAGGATTTTCCTGAGATCCGAAAATTTATATCAAAGGTTATTCCAGGGTAAAAAGATCAAGCAGTCTGCTTTAAGCTAATACAATTGGAATACACCAAATGTTCCAAGAAGCAGGGTTAGGATTTAGTGATGGATAGTTATTTAAAGTGTACCAGCTACATAACAATTTTGATAGTCTAATGTTTTACATTACATCAACAGGTTATGCAATAACTTTGTAATGTTTTACAAAGATATTACATATCTTGGATTATTTATAGAACCATCCTCTTTCATTTTGAAAAAGTTTTGATTTCCTAAATCAAAGCAGCAATTGTGAGTTACCATCCCTCCCATTCTTTCAAAGAATAGCAAGATAGCTTGGCTTTCTCCAGGTCAGGCAGCACTGTGCAGTAATTTCACCTGCCCTAACAAGGGTGAACAACTGTGGAAGAGTTATCTTTTCCCACCTGCATTTCAGAAAATAAGACCCTTTTTTTCTCCATGTGTCACAGAATTTACATACCTTATAGGTAACCTCCAGCAATGCATAGCAAGGGGTATCTGTATCCACATCCACAGGGACAAGGAGTCTGGGTTCAGCTGCCAGGACATACAGATGCCTCAGGGCTTGAAGGTGATACCTGTGCAGAGAAGAAATAACCTGTAGGCTGTGTCTCTTTCTGTACGAATCCATCCATCTCTCAGGAATAGCCAAAGATCCATTTAAATATCCTTTCCCACTTACTTTTGGAGAGAAATGGTCTGGATTCTGTGAAATACTTTTTTCAAAGTGATCCAGATTTCATAGTTATTGAGAAAAGGAATATGCTCTGGAGAGCCTTGAGAATTTATCAAATATCAATTTGGAATTAAAACATTTGAAATTAGAATGTGTAGATTTGTATGGGTGCAGGCATATATGCATACCACAAAGATTTCTGAGTTGTAACATTTATTTTTCCTATGAGAGAGGGAGAGAGAGAGAACAAGAACACGTTTGTTCCTTAGCCAGAGGACAATTGTGCTGGCATGGAGACTGATAGGTATTAGACCTTCAGTTTCATATAACTGAAATAAAATATATGCTTCGTTCATTTACCTAGAAAGATTCATTTTTTTAAAACCTATAAAGCTTTTCGCAAAACTGTTGGTATTTATAGACTGCAGAGAATGGGTATTTATATCAGTCATCCTATGATAAGATGTATAGACACAAAGCTTTAATTGAATTTTAGAGTTGGGGAATATCATTGGCCAGTCTGGCACACAGAGGTTCAATGTGATTATTCCAACAGTAGAACTTTAATGTCATCAGTTTAGATTCTGTCTCTCTTTGCATGGTGCAAATGGAAAAATAAAATGTTTCTAATTCCATGATGTTTTACAGTTTTTTCATATTTCCTCTTTCTTCCACAATCTGTCCCAACTCTTCTTTACACATAGTGAAAATTATTTTATTTATTATACAGTATTAAATAAATGTGGAATTGGGCAGCCAATAAATTTCAATAAATAATTGAAGACCTAGCAGCGATATCAAAATATTAGGCTTTCTCTAAGGGAAAGGGAAAGGTTCTCCTCGCACATGTGTGCTAGTTGTTCACGACTCTAGGGAGCGGTGCTCATCTCCGTTTCTAAGCCGAAGAGCCAGCGCTGTCTGAACACGATTCCGTGGTCATGTGGCCGGCATGACTAAACACCAAAGATGCACAGAACGCTGTTACCTTCCCACCAAAGGTGGTCCCTAATTTTTCTACTTGCATTTTTTTTTTAACGTGATTTTGAACTACTAGGTTGGCAGAAGCTGGGACAAGTAACGGGAACTCACCCCATTACGCGGCACTAGAGATTCGAACCGCTGAACTGCCGATTAGTGATTAGTATATAGAAAAAGACAACTCTACTGGAGCTGGATGAAAAACTGTATTAAATGTAGCAGTCCTTGGGTTGAGGACTACATCTGGTCTTGGTGATGCCAGGAGCCATTGAACCAAAATCTGGCAAGGCCAGAGTGAAAACTAAACCAATTAAAATTAAGTAGCTGCAGTTAAAATGATTCCTCCTTGAATTTTTAAAGCACAATTGATTTGTTTTGATTTGACGACAGAGAATAAATCAAACGTACAAGGGTGATAAGAAGTCAAGCAGAGGGGGATGGAACGGACATGAAAGAAAATGAAGGAAGTAAAAGATGCTATAGTGAAAGCAAAATGGCGGCAGAAAAAGAAACCACAAGTCTTTTTTTTTTAAAAAGAAATATTAGGTGATAGATTAATCTCCCAACAAAATGAATGGAAAGTAGATGTAAATATGGAAGCTTCTTATGACATTGTATTACGAAGTGCCAAAGGAGGTTATGGAGTTATACTAAGGAGACCTATGAAAAAAGATGCTTGGCAACATGATGTTAAAAAGGCAGTGGAAAAATGCCTGCAAGGTAGAGGTGGAATTCAGCAGGTTCTGACCAGTTCTGGAGAACCGGTAGTGGGAATTTTGAGTAGTTTGGAGAATCGGTAAATACCACCTCTGACTGGCCCCGCCCCCATCTCTGCCTCCCGAGTCCCAGCTGATCGTGAGGAAATGGGGATTTTGCAGTAACCTTCCCCTGCCACGCCCATCAAACTATGCCCACCAAGCCACGCCCACAGAACCGGTAGTAAAAAAAATGTGAATCCCACGACTGCTGTAAGGGAATGATGGCTGCAGAAAATGAGAAAAAAAGAAAGATGGCGAAATTGGAAACAGCACAGATGTGGACTGAGATGGCCAGTAGTCTTCTCTTGCATATCAGATGGCCTGATAAAAACGAAAACTTTCGTGCTGCTACCAGGCAAAAAGCCCGACAGCCTTAGCAGTTTTTATTGGGAACTACAGGCGCATGGGACAAAACCAGATAAACTGTATATGTAGCCTGGCCTTTTCTTTGCAGTTCCGATTGTTACACACAAGCCCTGTCCAGGAATACACAGAATATATGTTTGCAAGAATTAAGCTTAACGTGGATGATGACAGTTGGACTGAGAGAGAGAAAGAGAAGAGAAGGTTTTGTGTGCAGAACAGACGGAGGCATGAAGATGATGGAACAGGTATGCATGGTTTACATCCACCATCCGTACCCAAAGCAGGTAGTCCTCGACTCACGACCACAATCGAGCCCAGAATTTATGTTGTGAAGTGAGAAATGTATTAAGCCAGCTTTGCCTCATTTTATGACTTTTCTTGCCATGCTTTGTAAGTGAATCACTGCAGTTGTTAAATGAAACAACCTGGTTGTTAAGTGAATCTGGCTTCCCCCATTGACTTGGCTGGTCAGAAAGTCGCCAAAGGCAATTTCCATGACTCCTGGACACTGCAGCTGTCATAATTGTGAGTCAGCTGTCAAGCGTCTGATTGTAATTCACGTGACCATCGGGGATGCTGCAACGGTTATAAGTGTGAAACATGGTCATAGGTCAATTTTTTCAGTGCTGTTCAGTGGTGGGATTCAAATTTGTTTACTACGGGTTCTGTGGCAGTGGTGGGTGGGTGTGGCTTGGTGGGCGTGGCAGGGGAAGGTTACTGCAAAATCCCCATTTCCTCCCGATCAGCTGGTAGGCAGAGAATAGATGGGGACGGGGCCAGTCAGAGATGGTATTTACCGGTTCTCCGAACTACTCAAAATTTCCGCTACCGGTTCTCCAGAACTGGTCAGAACCACCTCTGGTGCTGTTGTACCTTCAAACAGTCACTAAGTGATCTGCTGTAAGTCGAGGACTTACCTGTGCCATTCTTACTGTATTGGTCCATCCAGAAGGTTGCATTCTCAGTGAATTGGTGCAGGTCAGCCGATGTGGCTTTGGGTGATGGATGATTGCATGGATAACGAACAGCAGCCCTTCATAATGGCCACTGAAGGACCCCTCGAATCAATTAGCAACCTAGCAAAATTCCTTCTACTCTGATTCATCCGGCACATGGGAGACTAGCAGGGAAGGGGAACTTAAGGTGAAGGGCGCAAAAAAGAAAACTCATGTTTTCACTGGAACTGCAGGAGGCAAACTACATCTTGCCCATAAATCTGCAACCAGCACAACACATGGGGGGGAGGGGGGGGAGGTTCACCAACGTGGACTGTGGTGCTTTTTTTAAAAAACAGGAACATTCTGTACAGGGAGATGGAGGCGGCCTGTGTACGAGCATGTGGGATTGGCTGCTCCCAGTAAAAGAACTATTCCTGCCCTAGAAAGAAAATGTCAAATACTGACTGTGTTAAATCACAGGCAGAGCAGCCAAAATTGTTTGGGAGTTGCATACCTTGGTCCCGAGACAAATGGGGCTTGTACCAGAACTTTGACGTGTCTTGGACAAATTTGACGCTAACCGGGTTCTCTTGCTGGAGATCTGGAAGAAGCAAAACAAAAGTTTCCTCTCCCAAATGCAGGCAGGCGCTAAGGTTTAACAGGCTTTAAAACATCCACAATAGATATTTGCTACTGAAGGCTAGAGATGGCTAGATGGATAATGGTACAATGGGCTAGAAATTGTTTTGCTTGCATAATTAAACTATAATTTTAAGGGTCTGTACAATAATAACTCTCCTTTGAGTCAGCTTGAGCCCTGCTACTTACTGACACACCCACCCATATACTTTTGTAGTAGGGGGCAGGTATGGAAGTGACACGCTGCTATCTGCGAGGACAATTTCTTTGACTTCCTCATTTAAATCCTACAACCTAGGATTTTCTGGTGATCACCCACCCAAGTGGTAGCTGTTTTTGATGCTACTTTGCTTTCTAAGATCAGCCAAGGGGACTAGCTATTGCCACCCAGCTGGCCTAAATACGTAATATACATATATATCTATATCCCTGTCTATCTGTCTGTCTATTATATATATATATATATGATCCCTGTCTATCTGTCTGTCTATTATATATATATAATAGACAGACAGATAGACAGGGATTAGTCGCAGGAACATTTCTATCAAGCACTGCCATCTGAAGCAACAGAGTTGAAAGAGCTGAACCATCTCAGTGTCTTGTATGTAGCTCCTTTTGGAGAAGTCTTGGGTAAAAGGCAGAGAAATTAATGGTCTGAGCCAGCAGAAAAACACTAAGAAAGCAGGCTCAAAATATAAAGCCACGGTGGCGCAGTGGTTAGAGGGCAGTACTGCAGGCTATTCCTGTTGCCTGCCAGCTACCTGAAATTTGGCAGTTCAAGTCTCACCAGGCTCAAGATTGACTCAGCCTTCCATCCTTTGGAGGTCGGTAAAATGAGGATCCCAGATTGTTGGGGGCAATAGGCTGACTCAGTAAAACCACTTAGAGAGGGCTGTAAAGTGGTATATAAGTCTAAGTGCTATGGCTATAAAAGCCAAGACCTGAAGGCCAATTCTTCCTCCACCCTTTACATTTCAAGCATTTACTTGGAGAACATTACCTGGGCCAGGTGCAATGCCGTCAGGCACCCCAGGGGCAAAGGTGACATGGTGAGCAGAGCCTGGACTACGCCCGGGTGGTGAGTTCCTCTCCCAGGTCCTGGTGGCCAGTAGGTGATGTTTCTCAGGCAGGGGAGGCTGCTGGGATTCCCGAGGTTGCTCTCGGCTGCCAGAGCTGCCCTCCATGCTTGTGTAGTAGGCTGTTGCAATGGGGAAGGCTGGAGTCGGGGATCCCTGCATATCAGCAATGCCGCAGCCGAGCGCCGGGGTCTGGATGCTGAGGGAGCAGGGCCCAAGAGAGGGGCTGAGGTTGGGACCGTGGGGAAGGCCCTTTGTGTCCACTTCATCTCGCTCGCTCTGCAATCTCCCATTGTAGATGGCCGGAGTTGTAGGCGAGGCCGGAGCACCAGAGACTGTCCTGCAGCCAGGAGAGGGCTGGCTGGAGCAGGGAGCCTTGGACGTGAGCCTCTGGGGCTGTCTCTCCATGATAGGGCCTGGCTGATGCCCCAGAGCATCTTGAGGGGACAGCTCATGGGACATCGGCACTGTAGCATTAAGGCCACAGGCGTCGGAGCCATTTTGATGCGGCTGCCTCTCCAGGAAGGGAGGGTGCTTGGCAGGGGCTGAAGGAGGCACGTGTGGCGAACTAGAAGCACAGTAATTGCGAGAACACAGCTGTGGCGCCTGGAGGCCCGGCCTCTGGGGGGCTCCATTTGCTTGTGGCCTGAAGGCAGGGAAGTGCACGAAAGCCGGCATTGGGGATAAGATTTGGGATGGGTTGCCTGATGAGGCCATTCTCTCAGGGGCTCTTTTGTATCCAGGAGAGGATTGCTCCTCGAGGTTTGACTGGAGTATGTTCTCCAGGGGGCTGGCGGTCTTGTGGCAGAGCTTGCGAGATCCAGGGCTGCAAGAAGAACAAGCATAACGTCAGTAAAGTTTAGCAGACAATCAGGAGGAGTTGGAGAGCACCTGACATGCACGTATTATTAAAAGTTGCATCGGATGAAGGGAGTTGTAGCTCACGAAAGCTTCTGCCCTTTAATAAAATATGTCCATCGGAAAAGCCTGACTCGGCCTGGTTTTTTTTTTTTTGCCCCAACACAATTCTACTTCTGTAAAGTTTGGCAGTTATGTCTAATAGGAAGAAATTTTTGGGATTGTGGCGAAATGCATCCTTTCAATTCCAACAGTGCCAATCCCAAAACACATGTGAAAAAGAACAAACAACAAAAACCCTCGCAACGTAGGTAAACAAATGCTACTAGTTCATGGAATTGCTTATTTAGACTAACTGGCCACACTGCCCAGGTTTTTAAAAGTTTCCTGGCTTGCCACTTAAAGGCAGTTTTCAACGCTTCTTACAAAACTGCTTTTAAAGCAACCAGTGTCGAAAGCACCAATGAAAGTAAAATAAAAAAAGACTTCTAACACAATTGTTGTATAGAGAGCTTTGATTTGTTGCCAAGTTCTGCAAGTACAAAAGTATCAGAGGTGGTTGTCAGCAGGTTCTGACCAGTTCTGAAGAACTGGTAGCAGAAATTTTGAGAAGTTTGGAGAACCGGTAAATACCACTTCTGACTGGCACCGTCCCCATCTATTCTATTCTACCAAGAGCCTTGGTAGTACAGCGGTCTAAAGCACCCTGTTATTAACACCAGATGCCTGCAATTATTGCAGGT